>JBBPQP010000291.1:0-31436 GCA_038092555.1 Boletus subgraveolens | reverse complement strand
TTGCTCGCAAGCTAGAGGCAATGCTGGGTTTGTTTGGCCAGAAGATGCGTGTGCTCGAGATGCAGGGTATGAAGGATACCAAGATAACTAGTTTTTTTCCACCTAAACGACTCGGAGACGAGAAGCATGGTTAGAATACCATACTACTACACAACTCCCTACTAGATGATACATAGGAGTAATCGGTTTTTTTCACCTTACATAATGTCCACTTTCTCGTATACCCCATACTCCCTCATAACCCATACCCCAAGGCCTATCCCGAGGGGTATGGGTTACAAGGGAGTCGACTGTAATACAGTACGTACTTACTACGAAGCGTCCAATGTACTAGTGTTTATGTAAGCGGTGGCTATGGTACCACCTCTCGTGCGATATTCCAACGGGATGGGGATCTAGGCCGGTAGTCAAGGTAGAAATGACCTAAATAATGAAAAGAAGGAAAAATGTTTCTAATAAACGAATGATATTGTGTCCGTGTAGCGTTCGTGTAGTAATGTTCGTCCGTGGTGCGCTCGAGCAGTGTCCAAATCAGGAAAGTCGCGGCTCGCGTAAGCGCTTGTACGGTTGTACCCAACTTGTACCACTGACTTTCCTCGCGCGGTCGCCTTCGATCGACTCTGGGGTCGTCGTGCTCGCGTTTCGCACCTTAGGGACGCTTCCACGTCTTCTTTACTCCATCTACGACGTATGCGATCGTTGCGATCCCCCCGATGTAGCCTTGGTACGACCGTCCGACTCGGTATGTGCGATTTTTAGCTCGGGTTCGGCTAACTCTTCTAGTACGCGATTTGACACGTCCACGACGACACTGTGGGTTATTTGGTTTGATAGGTCGTTTAGGGTGCTTGTTTGGTGGTGTGGATGGCCTAGGTACGTCGTCCATGGTGCGCTTATGTCGTTCTTGCTGACTCGTCTTGTTTCCAGCTAGCAGCCTTGTATTGACTCGTATCGGGTCGCTGCACGCGCCACTTTTCGCGCCACTCTTGCTGCCTCGTTCCAGGAGGAGTTACCCTTTGAAAATTTTCACCATACTAGTTATCGACAATGATTCATCATTCTACGGCCTAGTAGTACTCGAACTGGGTACAATCGCAGCTTACAAGGATGAGATACCTTTTGTCGCAGAGCTGTACAAGACGCTCACTAAGCCACGATTCGAAGCCGCCCCGAGAGTCAGCACGAGGCGGGTCGAAAAAGGAAAGCCCGTAGGAACCATCCCCGTGACTCGGAGTTTGCACAGAGTCGTCAAAAATTCAGATAACAAGATGCGTACGACGAGAATATCATTTTGTCGACAACAGACTTAGTTTCCGAGAAAACCCGGCCCGAGGTGATACAATCAACTCTCTCGTAGCCCGTACCCCTTCAGACAGCACTGGCAGCCAAACTATCAACTCAAGGGGACATGTAACATAAATTACTGAGAGGTCATACTACAATACTTCCCCCACTATGTTCAATTGAAATTCTTGGTGGTTCATGTGCTGCAAGTCTCTCATGAGGTATGAGTTATATTGACTGTACCTTCAATTTAGACAACCGTCATAGTCTGTCTAACTTAAGAAAACAAAATGAAGCAACCAAATATTGATATTGTACAAACATGCATCACTTGTACGTGCGCACATTCAAATCTTACTGAGTGAGCCGACATTTATTGAAGTGTCTTTCACTGACAGTTAGCGTCATCGATCTGCCAGTAGCCAAAGGCTCCCGAGTTCTGCAAGTACACACGCATCGTTTAGTGTTTCCCAGACACGTCCAGTCAACAACGTACGCTTTGGATACATTCCTGGGCACCGGAGAACTCCATCCCGTGGAAGCGAGCTGGCGTCGTTGCACAGAATTCTCGCCAGTCACTTCCCTGAGGAAGATTTTCCAGGTAGTGTTCGATATGCTGTGGGTGATGAGATATATAAAAAAGTGCAACGTTTTCAAGATTCGTAGCTTACCCGCTTGCCCGATCCCGGAGACGTGCAACCCTGGAGTGACCATCAGTTTGGCGTAACATCGAATCCAGAGTGGAAAGGACTTGCCTTATCCTTGTACCAAATCCAGAACGGTGCACAGTCCGGTTCATGCTCATTGATCTCCCATCTTCCGACGACAACCCCATGACCCTAACAACGTCAATCATCCTGCATCTTCCAATGAATACCACACACCTTTTCTTCACAACTCTTGGGCATTTGTGCGATCCCGTGAACCTCGAGCGGTGTAGCTTTGCACGCCTCTACACGTCGTTCCCAATTCATCGGCAGATTCAGCAGGACTGCAGTGTATTCCCTCGTCCCATAAGTCTTGCACTGGTGTGCTTCCACATGACCCCAAAACAAATCAAGTCGCTTGCGTTCCTCTTCCTCGCGTCGTGCACGCTCTTTCAACTCCCGTTCATGCTGAATACGTTCTTGATCCCATTCGCGAAGGAGTGTTGCATGTCGCTCATCTTCCCACGCCCACCGCGCTTTCACAATCTCCCTCTCGACCACTTGTTTCTCGTGCTCCAGTAACTCCTTGCTCCATTCCTCGCGCATCCGTTCCCGAACTTGAGGGTTTGCAGGCTCATTACAATAAGTGACCGGCAACGTGGTCATGCAGAGGCCTATAGTGGTGACAAACGTCAGGAGTGCGACGAATGACCGGGTGTTCATCCATGTGAAGTTCTTGAAGTTACTAGATAGTTCACTGAGAAACGCCTTAACATGAGGCGAAACAATAATACGCATACAGGACACATGCTTACAACGGTGACCTCGGTGGATCCACTGGCGACCAGTCGTTACGCTGAGGTAGCCCACTCGGGGGTACAAACCCAGAATACGGCGGCGGTGGATGCGCAGAACTGTCGGCATGCGTTGATATGTCTCAGTCCAGGTCACTGGATGGACACTTACTTGGTCGCGCCGTAGTTGGCGTTTGAATTGAATCTCACCATCAATGTTGTTGTGAATTCAGCTCTCTTGTCCGAAACTTCGACCCTGGTTTGTCAACTGAATCCGAGCCGTCGTCGGTGAACGGATCATTCACCCACCTATTGATGTGATCCAAAAGAGACGTTTGAAAAAAGAGGTGGTTCTAGGTTCAGCGAGCTCGCGGTGCGGTGGGAGTTAGTGGGGTTGAACTTGCTGTGCGTTCTAGACTCGCATGTTACCGAAAGTCATGCCTAATTAACTGAGCGCTGATCGACCGTTCCAGGCTAATTAAGGCTAGGCATTCTCGTTCTCATCCTCCCGACCTTCCTTGACGAATTGTCATCTCAGTACACCGCGGACGAGTATTGACTATCGTGGCCCAAGACACCCGGAAGTAATGGTAGATTTAGAGATATCTCGCGTCTTTCCTTCCAGGTTAAATGTCCCCGTGTCCGTACCTAGCTGTGTTCACACCAAGATACTTATGCCCGCCATGACCTGAGCGTCCAATTTTGGCGTATGCACTCAAAGTGTTCCTAGATAAATACAACTTGTGGCGCAAAGCGGCAAGCCTTGGCGTTGAGATCTGAGAAGGCATGTGGAACTCGGTCAAAGTTCGGAATCTTCCTGATCTCCGGGGCCTCGTGTTGATGGTATACTTGCTGTGAATCCCTCGACGCTGTGCCACACACGCTGTGGATTACTACCCGCAAGGAGAGATTCAATGGCTGATGTCTACGAAGTCGGAGAAGTGGTTGGCTAGAAACGTCATCGAAGGGGAACAAGGACTGCGCTGGACTTGCGTTCCCAGTTTCTAGCCGATGGTTCTTCGACCAAGATACATCACCTGCCACATGAACAGTTGTCAATGCGTTAGTGGCGAGGCATGAGTCGCTGCGTAGCGTGTCCTACCAGGTAACGTGCATCGCCTTTGGGATACTAAGAGTGTAGTGTCGGTCGCGAACGAAATGAATGTGAGCCCGGCTAGTGGGGTAACCTCGATGTTTCCGAGGGACGTCAGCAACCGATTACCTTGGACGAAGTGCGACTTTTGGTCCAAAGCTGAAGCGGTCATACTTAGATGCGACGGAAATCGTTCTCCATCTCCCCTAGCGTCGTAGTACGTCCCCGGGAAAAGTGTAACCGTCATGAGTGAATGATGACTTCCTCGTGCAATCGCTCGTCGAGAGACAGGTCAAGAAGTATCAAGTCGGCGAGCTGGTGCATCCGCTGAAGACACGAATGTGGGTGCCCGTGCCTGTCCTGTTTCGTTGACACCCACGATACGATATAAGCTCGGAGGAGTAATGGGCAGCGCACTCTTCGAGACCTTGTCCAGAGCTCCTCGAGGACAACGCGCAGCCTTTGCAACTCAGTGTACCATTCATCGGTGTCGTAAGTGACTTTACGATACTCACGGGCGCATTGCGTGTGTTCTTGAAGGATCGTGAGCTTTATATACATTCTTCACGGACCCCGGTGAAGTGCAACCCTGAAAGGGTTTTCAACAATACATGCGAAAGATAGGCCTACATTGACATTCTATGAATTCCAGTACATTGTGCAGTCTGGTTCTGGTCGGTCGATTCTCCATCGACCTATCACAACACTGAGGCCTTAACACGGCATCAACCTCCTGGACATCCTTGGAAAGATCACCCACCCTATACTTCGCAGGTCTTTGGCATCTGTGTGACCCCGTGAAATCAGAACCGTGTAGCTTTGCACACCTCTACACGCCATCTTCAATCCATCGGCAGATTCATCCATTGTATTTCCTCGTCCCATAAGCCTTGCACTGATATGCCTTACGTCGTGCACGCTCTTTCGACTCCCATTCATGCTAGGTACCTTCTTGCACCCATTCGTGAAGCAGTGCTGCATGCCGCTTGTCTTCCCACCCCCGTCCTGCCTTCACAATCACCCTCTCGTACCAGTTTCACGTGTTCAAGTAACTCCTTGCTCCGTTCTTCGTGGATCTGCCCATGGAGTCTGGACTTAAGGGTCCACAGGACCTTTCAATAAGTGAGAAGCATTCTGGTCATGCAGGGCACAGAGTGATGAGAAACGTCAAGAGCGTGACGAATGATCGGGCATTCATCCAAGCGGATCTCTTGAGGATGCCAGACTGTTCGCTTCTTCAAACGAATGCCTCGACGAGAATGGACCAACAAGATGTAAGACATGTGCTTACAGCGGTGACTTGAATGGATGGTAGCGACCAGTCATTGGGCCGAAGTGCTTGGGGTTGGAAATCCAGAATATAGCAGTGGCGGAAGTTCGGAACTGTCGTCCTGCATGGATGCGGGCTGGTACAACGCATCTGAACGCCTGCTTACTGCCTGGTTGCGCTATAATTTGCGTCTCTGTTGAATCTTGCCATTAATTCAATGCTGATCTTGCCCCGAACCTCACCGCTGGTTGTCAACTGAATCCGAGCCATCAGCTAACGGACCATTTACTTGGTTGGCAACGTGCTCGAAAAAGACGCACTTGAAAAAAAAAAAAAGTGGCTAAGCGAGCCCAACGGCGTGATGGAGTCGGTACTACGGTGTAGACTCCTCCGCGGACATCCCAAGTTACCGAAATAGAAGTACAGTAGCGGTGACTTCGTCGATCATTCCCGCACTTCGGTAGAGTCCGTCAAAATGTTACCTCCGAACCCGTACTAGGCTACCCACTTTTTGGCACTCCACTATATACACAACATTTTTCCATTTTATTCTTACACATCCTAGTTCTCGTAGTATATCTACATCTGCGAATTTGAACGACTAAAAATAGTGCAGTAGTTATTTTAATCGTGAACTTTGAAATCGGCCTTTGTCACGCTGACTGTCGCTCGATGCCGAAAGCGGAGCTTAAATAAAACGAATATTATCATCGGCCCATCACTGAATCACTGATGGTCGACGCGACTGTCAGATGCATTCATTTAACACAGTATCACGCGGTCGCTGGCGATGCGGCGGGCCGGCGAGGACGGCGAGCTTTGACCAGGGATCCAGAATATGAGACTTCATATCGGAGCTTGCTGTCAAGGATCTCACTGGTAAGTCCGGATCAGTGCGGATTTCCCCTCGTCATCGAGTGGTCGCATGTCGCATACTCTCACCTTGTTTACACGTTACACATATGTCCCATAACGCTTCCCTACTCGCCTTTCGGCTATGACCTATCGAACGTCCGATAACGGCGCGTGAAGCGAACTATTGAGCCTTTCCCCAGGCTGCAAGGGGGAGTTTTGTTTGCCGAGCCGCGATAACCTTTAGTGGTCATTTCCAGAACGGGGAATTCATAATGCTCCTAACAACCGTAGGCGGCAAGTGTTTTCGCTGTCACTGGGATCTTGCTGATCTGACGAAACATTACCTCATACACACCGCGGACGAGTAGTGACCGGCGTTCGGCCTCGCGCGGTTCATGACATGGCAAAAATGTAGCATTTCCAGAGATGAGTCCCGCATCTGTCCTCCTAGGTTACATGTACCTTTGGGACCTGAACAAACACCAGCACACACCGCGTACGATTAATGAACATCATTCTGCCGGCCCTCCTGGCGGAATGTGGCAGATTCGGAGTTCATGAACATTTGCCGTGCCACTGTACTCCGTGTACTCTTGTAAGGAATGTGTTTGGATTTGACTGGATCATAGTTGGCAGTTGCCACTTACCCCCAAGTAAGAGGTGATCATAACACCAACGTTCGGCGACCCCCCAGTATGGCTCGGACGCCAGCTCACCCGAGCTTGAGTTTGGGCTTGCATCCAGGTGGACTGGGACGATTCCAATGCTGTGCAACTGCTGTGCCTTCGGAGAAGAGGGCCGATCTACATAAACCCGTTATAGTGTACGCAGTTGGGCACTATTCCCAATCGCGTCGCCCATCCGACACATCACGCCGACAGCGGTCATTCATGGAGGGATTCATATGGTGGCGTAGTCCGAGGTGCGCGATGGTCGGTGTCACTGAGAATTGGCTATGTAATACTTTCCTTCGTTGGTCCAACAGCTATACACGGAACGATCCGTTACCGTTTCGAGGTGATCCCTTCGTGTTCACTGATAATATTTTGATCGGAGATGTCACAGCAGGTAATATCACGATAGATCGCGAGTGCAATGGCAGGCACAGATGACTATATCTCGTGTGGAAGATCACGCCGACTGCTGGCCGCGCCTAAATAGGGGATCAATCCTGTGAACTAGATCCGTGAAACCGTCTTCCCAGGACACGATGGGCGCGGATCTACAGCAGAAAACGTCGTTATTCCAGGCACGTCGACAAGTCCTGGATCTATGTCCCCAAGACTTTGGGGTCGACATGTATGTACCAGATCAAGTACTGAAGACGCGACGATGCTTGGGGTTGACACCAGTTCGTGCGTTATGTAAATGTCATGCAACGAAAAGGATTTTGTCTTACTGCCACACAATTCATTGTGCGTGACATCGTGCACTACAGGGTACAAAGGCACGTTGATGCCGGATACGAAAGCAATATGTGTTGTCCAATGGCACATGTGCAGGCAGATATGCCCGCGGAGCGACTCGAATCGGGACGCTTAATAACAGTCACTAGACTATTTGTAGTGGTGTGTAAACGACTGACATGGAACCGGCACAGATGATAATGGATTCTAGTCATTTGTATTGTAATAGCTAGTTGTGGATTGGTTTAATGTGCTCAAATATGTGCTAAAAATTTTCTAGGTCGTGTCTATGACCTTATCGATTGTGATCGTACGATCCATGTCAACCTGCCAGCGTACACGCACTCAATCTGTGTCTAGGAACGTGGTCATCGTCTGCACATGTGCGACAGGATTAGTGTTGGGGGCTCACCTTGCTATGAATCGGGCAGATCAACACAGTCCAGGAACAAACCAATATTTGGTGGTCGCCGCATAAGCGTCCCATTCTGGACCAAATAGCTTTTGAAGTTCTCTGTCCTCGGCAATCGCACGGCTGATGCCCACCGAAAACGTCCACATCCACCACACGGTCCACAGGAACCCCGATCCAACGGGTCCGAGGACGCTGCACTCTACTGCCAAGCTCCCCGCAGTCAATTGCGCGAACGCGATACCGATGACGATGAGGATGGAACCCGTGTAGGATGGGTGGCGAACGTAGCTGTAAGATCCGGACGTCACTAGCCTGTGACCCGGGAGGATGCTGAGGTCAAAAGTGAAGAACTGGCCGAGTTCTTGGAAACACCGGATACGGATGAGCATCCCAGCGACGGACAAAAGTACGCCCATCAGAAATAGGGGTGTCACTCCGTGAGACCGAGTGGCTGGACATATGGCTGTATCCACGTGGGCAGATAACGAAGGGAAAAGGGTTGCACCGAAACAGTGGTTGAGTGTATATGCAATTTCCATTGCGGCGATACACCACAATAGCACACTCTGGAGCTGTGATCATCTTGAGAATTGGTCCGATACCCAAACGGAATGCAGAGCTACCTTGAAGACAAAGGGGGCTACCTGCAAGATATATGCCTCCTCGGTATGATAGCGTCCTTTCACAGGCGTCTTGTTAGGTGGTAAAAATGCCCGATGATGGCTTAATGCCTGAACGAGGACGAGAGAAGCGCGGATCAAGGGAAGCATGGCGAGGTGTTATGAAAGCAGCTAGGGTGTCGGGTGAGCTGTACTGCACGCAGTGGGGAAGTAGGCAGCCCTTTTATAAGAGTGCGGAGAAAACAGCACGTCATTACGTTTTTGGGGACGGAGGACGGATAAGGGATATGATATATGATATCCCACATCTGTCCTCCCAGGTTAATCCTTTCGTGCCCGTACCCACCCGTTTGGCAGCCCCCCGGGTACCCATATCCGTCAAGTCCCGACCGTCCTCGACCCGTATGTTGACCCTCATAGGGTTGGCGCCCGCCACCCATCGTAAGCCTTGGGGGTATCAAGGGAGAAAAAATCAGATATAGCTGAGCGATTCATGAGCTTGGAAAAGGACGAATATCAAGAGTATTTAGGCCTGTCCTTCTCAGATATTCTCCGGGTGTGACCACGAGGTCTTCTTGTTTGGATATGCCTCCGCGGCAGTTCCAAGGATATGTCATTGAGCCCGTGACGGACTATCTGTGACCCTCATGGAGACAAGGGACTTCTAGGTGCACGAAGACGTACTGTGTGCGTCCGCGGACAGAGTGGCGCCAAGAATTGAACTTGGCGGTCCCGTGAGTTCACAGTCAATGGGGCCGGGGAATCTAGAGCGCACAAAAACCGTGTAAGCTGTTCGGGATGGAAACGCCGTCCGAGGACGGTTGACAAAGCACATACTAAGGTGAGAGTCCGTCTATTGCAACAGCTCCAAACACAGCCCTGTCGTGGTGCGAATCTTGACATTCGCATGTCATCGCCAACTTAGAACTAGTCGAGAACGACAAAAATGAATCATTCATCGGCTGTCGCTGGGAGAAGTGGCCAACCTTATTCTGAGGAATCGATATGAGTCTATCAATCGGGGGTAGTCTGTCATTGGCGATGGAGAGTATCTCTGACTCTAGTTACATGGTACCTGTGAACGAGGAGGTGGGAATTTGAATGGCGACGTCGGGCCGGGGGCAACGATCATCAGCCTGGCTAATCGATGGAGTAGCAGCTGGCCAGTGTGACTCACCCGCACTGACATAACCTATAAACACTCGGTCAAGAAACTTGAGGCTTGTTTTCCCCTCTACCGCCGTCAGCAATGTCTAAGGCCGCGCAGGCGGGCTGGTCACCCTCGTCTTGGATGTCGAAACATGCCGCCCAGGTGGGAAAATATCAACCGAATCTCGTCATTGTCACTGGGAAGCTACAGGGCTCATTTCCGCACTTTCCCTTCGCAGTCGGTAAACTACCCGGACTCAGAACACCTCTCCAGGTGTGGACCATGTTTTGTGGTTCATTTACTCCGTCATAATTTCCCGATGTGACAGCGTACTAGCGAAAATCGGTGCCTTGCCTCCTCTCGTGACACCATCCGAGGTTTTTCTTTTGACACTTTACTCAATTCACCCAGAGACGTTAATAGTCTTCGAATTGTTAGATCGAGCGTTTGCGTTTCCAGCTGGCAGCAGTCCAACGAAATGAAGCTTTCCTTCTTCACGCAGGAGATTGTGCAGAGAGTTTTGATGCGTGTACACAAGTGCGTATTATAATGTTTGTACCTGGGCGCACAGGTTTCCTGACCCCGATGTTGCAGCAAAACATATCTGCAAAAATTGGATTGATCCTCTCCTTTTCTCTCATACTGATTTGGGGTGGCCGTCTTCCCGTGGTATGTCGCTAACAGTCAAATACTCAGTATTATGATGTTCGCCAGCGGTCATTCTCACGAGATGCGCGCAGATACGCGTCGGCCGTATTGCGGGTCAATATGCCAAGCCGAGGAGCAGCGGCACAGAACAAATCGGGGATAGAGAAGTCCTTAGTTTTCGGTACGTTCGGTTTTCCTGAGCAGGCAAGCCATCCATGCTGACCCTTTATTCAGGGGTGACAACGTCAACGGGTAAGTCCTTCCACCCCTAAGCACCATCACTGATTCGTCCTCAAATCACTTGCTTGTTAGTCTGGACCCGGATGACAGAACGCCAGATCCGCGGCGACTACTCAGGTCAGACTTGATGCGAGGCTGTTGCGCTGACTGTCTCACATGGAAGCAGTGCTTATTTTCACTCCACGGCGACACTGAATTATATTCGCGGGTTGCTGACTTCGGGATTTGCCTCCCTCCATCATCCGCGGGATTGGTCGCTTTCTCATGTTCGTTCACCCTCCCTTCGGTTAGTACTACGGAGCATTTTAACCTGTTTCACCCCTGATCGACATTTCGTAAATATATCTAGAAGTGAATTTGAGAAAATTACAGAAGGTCTTACCGATGCATTAGACTTCAGCCGCACAATCGGCGTTGATTCAGGCAGAGAAAGTGTACCATTTGAACGCGGTGGTGGCCGGGGTGTCCTCGGCGAAGTAGATTTCTATACTAGGTTCGTCGAACGATGTTTCGCCGACACCATGGTAAATGTTGACATTTTTGGGGCAAGTCATGAGGGCCTCATGCTTGACTACGAACAAGCGCTCACCCGTGAGTTCTCGTTTGGAGGGTCGCCATCTGGAGTATCGCAAGAAAGAGGCTATTATAATACATCTGCACACTTTTTGTGGATCGGTGATCGTACCCGACAGCTTGATGGCGCACACGTCGAGTACTTTCGTGGCATCCGCAACCCGATCGGAATCAAAGTTGGCCCAACGTTGGGCAACGAAGAGCTAACTCGATTGCTCCAAAGTAAGGGATGACATCCATTCGCTCCGCCGAGTTCCTGACCACCATACACCCTTATTTTCTTTTCCTCATTTTCCCCGTTCTCTGCGACCCCAAGTCGTCAACCCTAACAAGGAACCCGGTCGCGTTACGCTGATTACGCGCTACGGAGCCGGCAAGGCAAGTCATTCTTCCTTGACTTTCCATGGGATTCTTCTACAGCATCGTTTCTGATGTCACTGATCTTTCACTATTTTAGATAGAGAACCATCTTCCCGGCCACATCCATGCCGTCCAGGCATCCGGACACCCGGTCGCTTGGATATGCGACCCCATGCATGGCAAGTGCGTTATTCATAGCCCTTCCTTCTTCTTCCTTCTCCACTTCCACAAGGGTGAGGCTGACATAGCTGGGGTTCGAACACACAGCACCCTCACATCCGGAACGGGTCTCAAGACTCGCAATTTCGGAACGATCATCAGCGAACTGACTTCCTGCATCAATATTCACACCACCTGTGGTTCTCGCCTAGGCGGCGTCAGCCTCGAATTCACAGGCGAACTCAATGACGAGGGGTTCAGCGTCACCGAGTGTCTTGGGGGTAGTATGGAACTCAGCGAGGAGGAACTCGGGTTAAGATACCAAGTGCGTCGAGCGTTTCCCTGTGTTTTGCGAACTCTTGTTCTGATCCCGAACATCTACGATTAGTCCTTTTGCGATCCCAGACTTAATTTCGAGCAGTCGTTGGGTGAGTAATGGAGATGGATCGATCAGGATCAGTTCACTCACGCGCGCTGGCATGACTACAGACGTTGCTTTCTTGGTCTCTAACTATTTCAAAGAAGCGCGCCGTGGAACAACGGGAGAAAACAACATCTATACCGCGCTCGGAGGGAGGAAATAGTTCTCTGTCTTAGTTTGAAAACCAAAGGATCAACGGAAGATACGGAACAGCGGTCGTTGTTTTGCATTGTTACACGTGTCATGTATGTGTGTGCCTTGTATTGGAAACAGAAACCATTCCAAAAAGAAAGACAGAAAGAGAAAGAGCCCTCCGCGCAGGATACCGTGCGACGCTTCTTCCTTGATCATGAGAGATCGAAGCCCGCACCAGATGAAATTGCCTGAAGCAACTTTTCTCGGAGTACTTTCTCACTCTTGTACCTCGGAAGCTGGACAAAGGTGCATGCGGTCAGCACGAAAAAGTCAAAAGAAAGGGGTGAGCCAAAAATGGGTTTACCTTCAATAGATTGACACACGTGCTCGATGTAGGCAAACGATGCTCATCGCTCCCAGCGTCCCTAATCGCAAAGAGTGGGTTCAACTGCTTGAATCCCCTGTGTGTCCCCCCCGTCAACGACCCATCAACGATCAACACGAGAACAGCATCACTCACAGCAACGGTGGTCGACTGCAACTCGTGACAAAACGCAAAAACGTCCGCCTTTGTTCCTGGTCAAAGCTCTCCATGACCTGAGACAGGGAGAATGTGTTATTTTTGTCAAGAAAAGATAAAGGTTTTCCTGTGACTGTGACGTACCCTCCAGAATGCTTGGATGGTCGGTTCCTCGTTGTCATATAGCCCGCCATAATTGGTGTGTTGTCTCAAATCGTCCAGGTCCACAGGGGCGTTCACGCCACCGAGCAGAATTTGCAACTCTTGTTGATTGAACATGCTAAACGAAGCGACCGGTCAGTTCTTTGCTTCCTCCCATCTATTCGTAAAGACGATGGCTTTGCGGAAACGCACCGGAGCCATTTGGGGTCTATCATTTCCGAAAGACCTTCGAAGAAAGCTTCACTCTGTAGCTTTATCTGCTTGCTCAGCTTGTAGTGGGAAATAAGGTATATGTATTGAAGCCTGTTTTCTCGCGTCACGGGGACGTTGCTTCCGTTGGGGATAAGATCGAGAGCTTTCGCAACCCCGAATTCTATATCGGATCGTTGGGGAAAACTCGGTTGCGAAAGAAACAAATTTGGAGTATGCAAGACCCACCTTCGGTAGCAACGGTGAAATTCAGTGACAAATCCTCCATATTACCTGTATAATTCTTGAGGAAGACGAGTCCCTGATAAAGATCAGGATCCAGAGATGCAAGATCGTCGAGGAAGCTCTGCTTTCCGAGCCACTGAAATAATCGTCAGCTTGTTCGTGAAGAAGAGATCCATCCAATATCTCACTTTCGCAAGGAAGAATCCAGCAAACGCCACTTCAGCCAGAATACCCTCGTAAAGCGCCTTCCCTAGAATGCGGCCGATGAATCGATACCAGTTGAGGCTGTGTGCTAGACGACAGGGTAAAAGGAACAAGAGCGTGAGTATCCCAAGGAATGAATGTGATGATGGCCGAAAACTTACGCTCCGTAGCGTAGGAATGTGGGTTGGGATAAATCTCGTTTTTCTTATTCGCAAGCCACAGCCCACGGTCCGTATCGAAGACTTCCTTGCATAAGGAGGTGAAGAACTCTTTGAACACCCCTCCACCGTCGATGCCAGCCCTTGGTTATAACGCGATCAGATTACCCGAACATTAAGCACTGTAAAAGGGACGCACTCTGCTTCTCCAAACTGGTCGATGAAGGTGATGCTTATCGGAGCTCGAAGGTCAACGTCTGAGAGTCGATCATATCCATCCTGGGCAATGCTAGTTCGCCTGATAGATACCTCCATCCTGCCTCTGCGAGAGAAGTGGTCTAAACCTCTATTCGCTATGTCGCTCTGTACAAAGCGACGGAAAATGAGCACCCGGGTCTCAAATGGTATAGCAAACGGAATGTTGTTGAGTACTCCTAATCGGGGAGACAATCGAGGAAAATGGGCTAGTTGGCGACGTGAGGTGGAGCGAGGGACTGCCGAGTCGTCAACTTGTTGCTCCTCGTATCTGAGAGAGCATGATTTGGTTTGATGGAAACACATCAGGGAGTGGCACTTACACAGCTGCCTCTACGAATGAGTTCATGTCGATCTGAGAGCTCACATGCCAATGGTTTTCGGGCATGAACGGTCTTCGAGAGCTATGCAAGAGGAATCAGCTGGACTGCACGTAAAATAAACACATCAGCCGCACTCTCGTGCATGGATTGCTTGCAAGCACTTGGTTATCTTGTCACGTACGCCTTCCCAAGATAGGTTGAGTCCAGGGGCCGTCGCTTCCTGGATTTTCGCTTGGTCCTCTCTCCAGTATAACGTAAAGGCGATGTTAAAGAGGATACGTGAGAATGGAATGAGCTCATTGAGGCTGAGTGTAGTTCGAGAACCAGAGAAGAATTCGTCATCACCCATCGTAAGGAGCGATTGTGTGTATAAATCGGTAAGGAGAAGCAAGGGCGGCCAGTATGACCCAAGAGAGGGGTCTAAAATCGATCAGTGCGGTGTGGTTAGATAACAACCTGAGCACACACCCGTAAGTGACGAAAGATTCTCGTCACGGCCAAGGGGTGTTGCTCGGACATACTCGCGATATATTTCGCGTACGAGACCTCCGCCACCATACAAGAGTAGTGTGGTAAGTACCTTGTCCTTTCTCGAGGGCCAGACGAGGTTAAGGCTCAGGAACATCGAAACCAGGTCTGATAGTAATTCTGGATGTTGCTGCGCCGGTTTTAGGAGAGAGTTAAGGTGGGTCTGAGATGGCAAAATTTGAAGGCGCTTCCGCGTGCGTGAGTCGAGGAGAGGAAGGGCAGATCGCGAAGCGATGATCTTAGCAATGTGTTCGGAATCCGAGTCACTGTCATCTGCCCACGATGTTGGCGTTTGGGAGTCCTGAGGTAACGGGGGTTCTAAAGCGTGGGGTGGTAAGACATTCAACAAAGTAGAGAGGAGTTGCAGATAAGCCTTCAGCGATGATACAGGGAGAGTGGTATATCGCGGAGGAATAAACGCCAGGAGATTCGCAACAATGTTGATCTGTGACGGCGTGGAAGTTACGGAGATGATGTCAGGGATACACGATGATAGTACATGTAGGTGCGCGAGAGGAAGTCGTCCAGATAGTTCTGAGAGTGACGTGAGAGGGATGCGATAAGGAAGTAGGGGGAGAGCAAAGATGTGCGAGAGCAAACCCCGAAAGGACCGGGCAAATAACTCGGACGAGGGTGACAAATTAGTGGGTGGGAGATACAGAAGTTTCACTAGATAGGGAAGCGATGGGTTGTTCTTGGATTCAGGTCCCTGTAGAGATGTAAATAATTGAAACTGGAAGAGATGAAGTTGACAGACAATTGTCATTATAGCACGTCCAAGGTGTTGGTAGACATCATTCCCTACCACCCATTGCGTTATGTGTAGTGAAATTTCATTCCCGGATGGACCGAGAAGCCTTGCGGTCAATGACGGATCCAGCAGTTTGCACAGCACCTGAAGATGCGGCACAGCAGTGGGAACGCTGAAAGACCATCAAACCATACAGCGTCTATGCCATAGTAGATATACTTACCCTGCCCTACTTGATATAGAATGGAGCAAGAGAACAGCGACGCGACTCAGAAGAGTTATCCAATGATCCCGATCAGGACCCTGAACAAGTCCAAACAGCAGAGCTGCAGCACCTGAGGATGAGAAGGTGCCACATATCATGACAAAGTAGACATACCGTCATCCTGATGTATTCTCTCGGACCACAGACTGAGAAGTTCCTCATCTTGCCCAACGAGGACAAGACATCGCATGGCTGTGATGCCAGTGACTTGCTCCTGGAATACCCGACGCAACTGCTGCCGGACGCGCCGAGCTTCGTATGCGCCGCGCCACCATGCTTGTATTCGGATAGCGCTCTCTTCTCGTTTGCGCTGCGCTTCCCGCTCTATCCTTCGAGCTCGTGCTTGGTCTAAGATCGCCGCCTGGGATGTTACAGAGGTCGACCCTCCTAAGTTGATCTCGCGCCGCCTACGCTCATCTCCAAATAATGGAAGCATCTCAAAGACACCTTTTCGTCGATATGCAGCTGGAAGTAACTATCTTTGAGGAGTAATGGTAAGCGAGACAGAGATGAGAAGCTTTCAGCCCGCCACTCCCAAACACGCAAGCCTATCACTCAGCAGCCATGTAACCCTAACCCCAATATAGGATCTATTGCGTAAGCATCACTCAGGTCCTCTACTAAGACTTGTCTCTTGCCACCAGGCCGCTGATTGCGGTCGACTGGGCTAACAGTCCCGTGAAGATGATACAACAAGGAGCATCGAATCTGGAACGGCTCTGGCCCTATGGCTCTTTGCATCTCCATGGGAGACTAGGATATTGGTCATACGAGAGGGAGCCAGCCCGCATTGACGACTCGATGATTCCCTGCAATTTACAAGAGCCCCAATGACATCTTCAACTAAGAAATTAGAACAATATTAATATCTCATGCCCGCTACGAAGATGTCCTTGGTTTCCTTCAGATGCACATCCTCTTCCATCATCGGATTGTGGGTCAATTCACTCGGATTCCTGGCCTTGCACACTCAATGAAGACACACACCTATCTTAGCTTCATTTCGTGACATTCCTGTGGCGCACGATTCCTTGCGAGTCGTGGTCGAGAATCAATCGCTTCCCATACACTTTACCTCCTCGCCACACTGCCGGTCCGAAAGACATGTTGACCGGAAAAATGTTATATCATTCTGGCCGTTGTCGACACTGAAAATTATGTCCGATGCTCTAACGGCACTTTGTGGGAATCGGTCGATGTGCCAAGTCGTTGGCCGCCGTGTCTTCTCCGTGCATTGGGGAACCAAGACAACGCGATCATGGGAACTCGGACACCCATGAGAACCCCCGCGGTTCCGGAGTAGGTATATAAGTTGTTGGTTTGTCGACTAACTACTCCGGTCACGGTTTGTGCATCTGGAGGATCTGAGCATAGATCTACGGTGAGAAGATCACTGGGCGAGCGCTTACAACTATTTCAAGCCGCGAGGTCATCGCTCCTCCCACCAATCCAGCACGTATGTGCCCGTGTGGCCACTTGGGCTCATCTAATCAGCCTCGCTTCCTTTTCTCTTTATCGCACGCCGAATTCCTATCCCTGTCCTGAATCTGCTAGAGTGCCTGTGCCGAAACCTGCATTGTAGTAGGTGAGAGGCAATGAAGTTGTTCGAGTATTGATGGATTCCTGGTTTTGGGCACACTTTGTACCCTTATGGTGCAAGCAAACCACCACCGGTAAAGCGTTCTTCGAGTCTTGACGGCATTTGCGTGACCCGAATTTCAAGGCCCTAAAACTTGTTGGAGTAGAAAGTCTTTCACATTCGGACTGACACCAAGGACTTATTTATATGTTTGAAATAATTTCCTGTTTCTGTTCACTGCATAATGCAATCAAACTATCCGGGAGATGGGGACAGGTGTCGTCCAGTCAACCAAGGAAGGATTGGGATGTACAGGCTACATCGTGCGTAAATCTCCACCGACTCAAGCGTCGCAGCCCAGGATGTCGGTCAAAGTACTGTGACAATTCGTGAACTGTGTCCGCGATTTTGCCCAGTTAATGGAGTATCGAAATACGGCACCTCCACCCTGCCTTGGATGGCAGTAGAACACATCAGGCGACGTACATAGTGTACTTGATCATACTGATGCGCATACTACATTCATAGGATCCGCTTCAAATGCCTTAGGAAAGCACTCGAAAACAATCTCTGGAGATTCTATCACTTCCATGCGGATGTCTGAGAGTCTGCCCATGGATAACCGGAGACGCTGTCATTGAGCATCTGATGCGTGTCGCTAGCTTCAAACGAGGCCGTATGTGAGCACAACTATTCGGGCTCCGGAGACATATAGGAAGGTCAAGATTCGAGAGCGTTCAGGTTGCTCATACATGTGGATGCGACGTGGATTTGTCTCTCATTTTATAGAGACATTCGAGCGCACCCTTTTCGACAACGTGCTGGTGTGCACGCATATTCTGCACTCGGTAGGTCGCAAGTTGGTGAAATGCGGATTGTACACTCGTCGTGAACAGAATCCCGTCACGGCCGAGATATGGCAAGCAATCGCAGACCGTGCTTAGAAAAGACGGAAGGTTTCACCGACAGGCTGACTGCTTGTCTGGTCATCGCAACTTGAGTGGCACCTAACCGGGAACTGAGTAAGAATATTTGGGCGCCGGGGCCAACGGGCACCAAACAGGCCACATTGAGAATAACGAAGCGTGTTTATGGAGCGACTCACCTTGCACATCACGAATAAACCGAAACCTCTTGTTCCTTGACATTTCGACGCCGACGTTTGTGTGCCACCATTTAGGATGTCATCGGCGAAAACCGGTGCGTGGCAGCTCCAAGGAGTGACAGAGAAACGCTGACCATTCAGCAAGACCAAACGACAGTGCTTCGCACCAACCGCTCTGGCCATGTATATGCAATCGCTTTCCACCCTGACGGAGAGCATATTGTGGGCGGAAGTGGTGATCAGGTTCAACGATGGCGCATTGCAGACGGTCAACGGGTCGGAAGGCGAACAGTAACGGAGTTGAACGCCATTTGTGTGTCGAGGGACCACAAGTGGGTAGTGTGCGGGACTCGACAAAAGGGGGCAAGCGTGTGGGACGGAGAGTTGCATGGGAAGGTCATCGACGTAGAGGGCACAAACTCGGTATGGGCGGTTGATGTTTCTCCAGATTCGACCAGGTTCGCTACCGGGACGAGTCGAGAGGGTAACGACAAAGCACTGGCGAGCGTCTGGAGCATCGCAACGGGTAAGAGACTCGTTGGCCCACTCAGACACAATGATCATGTCAACGGAATAAAATTCTCCCCCAATGGCAAGCACATCGCCACTACCTGCTACAAGGGCCCCATCCGTATATTCGACAGTCGCGACGGTAGCGAACTCATCACAATCAAGACTGAGATACCCGAAATGGTGGCCACTCCCCTTGCATGGTCAAACGACGGCCAGCAGATATTCGCGACATCCCACGACAAGAGGATCAGGTCTTTCAGTGTCTCTACCGGGTCCCAGTTTGCCGAATCGCCGGCTCAAGTTCTTGATGGGGGCTCAACTGTCTACTCTATTGCCCTAGCCACCAACGAAAAATTCATCGCTACTTTCGCAAACTCATCCATCTCATTCCTTGACACATCGACGTTGACTCGGATTGGCCGTGTCATTAAGGGTAGTGATTACATACAGTCGATTGCCATCTCCCCGAACAATGGCTATCTTGCGACTGGATGCACTCGTGGGAAAATAGTCATTCATGATCTCGGCAGGATTCTCCCGGACTCGTATGGTCCATACCATGTAAGTATTTGTACCCATCATAGTCCTGGCATGTCAGACAAGCCCCACCCTGTTTCCCGTGCTGACAAGCTGAGGAGGTATCTACCCGCGAGGATGTACAGCAAGATGGGCAACCTTCGATATCAAGCGGCCATGACAACAAATTACCTGACCCAGATCTGGTGGAAGCTTATCATTTCGTCACCCAAGAGTGTTGTGCTGATTCCATTTCGCACGTACAGCAGGAAGACCCTGGGACATCCGGGCCACTCGAGTCCGAAGGACACAATGAAGACGATGATGATCTCCTCGAGGTACCAGTTCATTCATTTTAGCCTCGAACCAAGTTCTCACGATGGCATAGGCTGAGGTGCCACAGAGCACACGGGCTCCTCAATTCGACTATGATGAGGTTGGTAACCACTTCTTTCTTCTCTTATCTCCGTGCTGACTCTGCTGGAGCCACCATCCCCGGCTTCCTCAACCCACCCCCGGGATGATGAGATGCCACAGTCGTCGGATGTGCAACCAGTGACCTCCACTCCAGAGACATGCCCAGAGAAGAATCTCGACACTGTGGGGTATGGCCGCTCGCTAATCAAAAAGTGGCTACAGAGGAAGAGCAACGAAGACCCCACTTCGCACAAGTCTGGTCCACTTTCCGGAAAGTTGCGCCAGCCTGCAGATCACGGATCTCCTTCCCGCTCATCAGCAAGAGTCGATACCACAAATGAGCGTCCTTCGTGGATGGCTGGAGGCCAACGTCAACGAGTGAGCACCCCTCCTTGGTAGACAAACGGATGTGATGTGTCTAACATATCATCTTAGCGAGCGGTTGCAAAACCTGTCGTAAAAAAACAGGTTCGTTGTTCCTCGAATCTGTATCCGGGGACTCATCGCACGTTATAACAGAAATCACCTACCAAGACTACTATTCCCAAGCATCCGAATAAAAACCCTTCTCGTAGCGGACAACGTACCGCGAATGCAAGGGAAGCGGACCCGGTATGTCTCTTTCTGGTGATGATGGATCTCGTCACGATAGCTCACGTCCGATTAGATGCAACAAGCAAACGATCCACCTCATCCGTCGGCAACGAGGGTTCATCTAACGGTTGGCACTACTTTCCTATAACCTGCATTTTCTTAGACTTACAGTCGATCAGCATCAACAAGAGTCAGGCTACTCCACCCTTGCGATCACATTTCCCACGTGGATTGTGTGTTGTCGCTCGGGTACACATGACGGGGCACATTGATCCAGACCGTTCAATGCAATACATGTAGATACCACTCTGAATCATGACTACGTGGATGGAGTTCGTGTCACATCGCAGCGGCTCACCATAATCAGATGGAAGACCCCAGGTGCGTAATACAATTCGTAGCCATTGCGCGCAGTTCACCCTTACTAATCTCTGTACACCGTGCAAGCACACTTGGCGCCGATGACTTCCCAAATGTATATCAAGCGCTGAAATCACGTACTAATCTTGCAAGGCATCTAACGCTGGCGTGGGATCTTGCATAGCCCTTACGTCCGGACTCGGAGCGCTGGGTTTCTGACAATAGGAGAAAGATTGCAGAGATGTTGACTACATGTGTTTGCGTCACGGATTCGGCGTGTCTACGCCATCAGATTCCATAATGTTGATGCTCCGCTTTGCTTGCCGCCCATGGTCTCTTTTGCCTTCTCGGCGGATTAAATTGTTGCCCGTGGTCTTGACTTTGCTTTCAAGGATGCAGATTTGACCGGTGTGTTGTCTAACCACTCCTTTTCTGCGATAGGAAATCGTGTGGTTTCGCCCACTGTAAAGGAGACTCTGTCAACCATGTGAGTGCAGGCACAATTACGTTCTTTGCTCACCCTTCGGGTGGTATTCAAGTCCAAGTCAATGCACCGTCCAGACTCGGTACCAGTAATTTGTGTATTCCGCTAGAACGTGGATACTAGGATCATGGAAGGAAATGACGTTTGATATAAGGTTACACAAATGAACAACGTGCAGGCGCCCTTGGATGAGCGCTAGCGCGGAACGCTCCGCATCCACATCCTCGAAATGTCCAGAGTCCGCGCGGTGAAACTCAGGGTATTCATTCATACCCGAACATGAGGCCATCTGGATGGCCCTGGTAACAGTCTGATGGTATTTCCACACATTCCTCGTTCCAGTATTACGTGCCTTTCTCAAATCGCTCCTGACGGATCGATGACAACTCATCTAGAATTCTGGTGTGCTACTCACGGTGCGGATTTCCTTGATTACCACAGTCCGAGATCAGAGATTCTGTACAGGTTTTCGCATTACCATATATCACCTGATTACTGCCTGTGACCTTCGCCGCAACGAACTATGCCAGTCAACAACATGGACGTCCCCTTCATTCCTGTGAGTCCTTCCCCGCTTCAAAACCCTGCTGTTACTTCACGACCATGACGATGTTGCAGGCACGCCGCAAGATTCAACCCCCCACCAAGCTCCTTTATCATCACGAGGGAGGCCTGAAGACATATCTGTGGTACATCACTGAGGACGAATACCTCAGACTCAATCAGATCTTTGTCGGCCACGATTTCCAGGTGACAGGGATGGGTGGGACAAAGGTGATTGGCCTTCCGGCCCCATGCGAAGGCTGTGGCAAGTATACGGAATTTATTGACTGGTGGGCTGGAAACCACTCTGTTTCCTTTTGGCGGTGCTAACTAGCGATATACATCAGGGTATGGACAGCACTTCGACGAGGCGTCCACACGCGCCAATTCATATTCAATGCGCTCAAGAACGGGCGCCAAGGCGCGGAGACTATGCACGATGTGTATTGTTCCGAGTGCGGCTTGCTCACACCCGTTCGTTCGAGAAACAACGCAGAGGGCGGTGCAGAAGCCCCTACCATCGACCTCGCCAAAGTGAGTGATGTGTTGAAATCAGATATGATGGTGGATATTCATGCTTTATGTCGAAGCCTCTTGACCGTTCCAAGTATGATTTGATGCCAGAACAAGTTGTGTTCAAGTCCGCGTTCGCAGATCAGCCGGCAGACTTGAAGGTGGAGTCATATGTTATTCGTACCGCTTCCTTCGTTGACCTGGAGTGCACACGACGTATTTTGTAGATTGTAACCTGGGGTACATGGTGGCTGGATAACGCGGGAAGTACAGCCGCCTACCGTGCTCGGATTGCCAAGGAAAAGGCGGAGGCTAAGCTCGAGGTTGAAGGGACCATGACGGAAACGACTAGCATGGTTTTGTAGTATGGTGTACAATTGTCTCGTATGATTCAATGGCATGAGAGTGAATTGTTGATGCAATGCGAGGAATCTTTGCTTAGCTTCGCGGCTCAGCTTCTTGGTCCGATCCCTCTCGAGTCCATCATTCGCCGCAACTACACTTACGGCCCACTGTCCACTGGCGACAATCTCGGTGCTGGGATCCTGCTGTCGGCCTTCCTATCGATCGGCATCCAGGCACCTCTTCACTGCTACGCGCGGTGGCTCTACTCTGCATTCCAATCGATCAGGGCAGTCCTCAGAACATGAGGTAGCTGGCTATAAAATACCTTTTACAGGAGCTGTATAGAACCCTGCCGAGAGGATCAAATATCACACCGTGTCTACCGGATCAAGAGAAATTCAGGGAATATCTTAGGCCACCCAAAATCCATCCAACCAACGCCGCAGCTCCAGTTCAGTCTGGTCAAGTCACTCCAGCGCTATCTTGGTTCTGGACGTGGTTAGTGTGACGCATGGAACGACAGACGAGGTTTCGTCAATCCGCAAACTCAAATGGAGACTTAGGCTTACCCCGAGCGAAAGTTTGAAACGGTTCTTTCACATCCATTGGGCCGCTGTCGGGCATGGAATTGATTCCGGAGTGACAGATCCAGAATATTCTAGGGCGAGCTTCCATTGGCGCTAGAATTTTCTTATTCGTCTTTGTTACGATGGTAAATTTGGGGCTCCTCGTGGAAAGACCTGTCATAGAGGTGGTAAAGCCGTAATCGTTATGTATTATTTTTGAGGTGTTGGACTTATTCCTTCGCGCGCATCGCGGTGGTATGACCCGCTGAGAAAGTTCCAATAACCAGGCGCTGGGAGGCCTATATGTGGACCTGACATATATAGGGCCCAAGGCCATGGCTTCAGGACCTCAGACGCTCGATACACACTACCTTCCAGTGTTCGTGGAAGCAAAAAGCTAATCAGCTTAGTCATCATCAATCCTTATCAGTGATCACAAAAATACACAGCCACTAGACAGCATTAAGCGCCCACTTTTTCGGAACCAGCCAGTACATACTGATTGGCTGGCATCATGATGGTGTTGTTTACTTACCACAAGACAAACGCCAGAGAACGCCCGATCTGTGATACCACGACACTCACGGACTTTTACCTGACAATATGTGCCGGTACTGAATTGGAGCTTTACTTCCTAGCGCTCATTTAAATTGGCAGTGGCGCCTTCCGAATTCCCTATCGGTGAAGCCTTGCATCCATCATCTTCCCTTTCTTGATCGTCGGGCGCATACTTTAAACGGAATACACGACGACTACTTACTGAGTCTGGTCAGGAATTGAACACCATCTCAGTGGAAGGGTGAGTGGCCGCTAAAGATACGATAGAGCATTGTTTTATCTCCAGTTCCACTCACAAGGCCAGGTTCGAATGCGGTTATTTTGGTGCCATGATTGAAGAGAAAAAGGATACTCACCTCACAGGGACCTTTTTACAGGAGTTGACTGGCGCTTCGAACGGGAAGCCAAATTTCACCCCGTCAGAATGCGGGGCACCAAAACTGCTGTGCACGCTGCAGACGAGGGAGAATCTAGTTGTGTGCACGAGGTCATGACACCCCCCTTACAAGGATTTTTGTCCAAAAAAAACATATCTTTCAAACCACGCAGAACCAACGTAAGGCCATTTCCCCGATGCATCTACTTGTCAACCCGTCCTTGATTCCTCGCGGCTGATCGGTGTCTTGCATCGTGGGTCACATTTCCTCATTTCTCGGAAGGTTTGATATCGCAAGTGTGCTACAAGGCACATGGATACAGGGACCCTTCTTTCGCGTCCCAAACATAGCGATTAAACTTCGACGGTCATCGCACGATGGCACAACATTCCTATTGCGGAGAGAAAACATTTTTTCGTGTGACCATGTTCCACTAAACGGGGACGTTGAAGGTCAACGCAAGGCCACCTCAGATCGGAGGATGTGTCACCAATCGTGGTCATCTGACCAGATGTGATGGCTTGTTTTCTCCACGAAGGGGTATAAGAACGGGCCCAAAGTCGGCGTGAACACGGCAGTCCTCGAACAACATCACTGTCTCTCATCTGCTGTATCCACATACAATGTCGACCACTGAAAAGATAATTGTATGTCTCCGCTATCGCAGAAACTCCCCTCGATAACATCTGTTTTAGGGCTGGTATGAACCCCCCCAATGGCGCTTTAGGGCCTCCGAAATCGTTGGTGAACAGGCCTCCACTGCGGGGGCTCAACAGGGCACCGATCCAAGGCGGCCACCCTTTGTAGGCTTCTTTGTTTGTGGACGGGCCAATCGGATGACACCTATTTCAGGGCTGGGATGATCCCTCGCTGAAGTGGCGCTCTGGAGCCTCTGAAATTGTCGCTGAACAAGCCGCGGCGGAGGGGACCCAGGAGGGCACCGCCGCCGCTCCCAAGAGGCCGCCCCCTTTCGTATGGTTCTGTTATCACGAACGCTTCGCGCTCATGACACACAATTCAGGGTTGGCCTGAGCCATGGAGTCTCAGAGCCACTGACGTCGTCAGCAAGGAAGCCTCAGCTGGGGAAACTCAGCCCGGTGCTGATCCAAAGTTCCCACCCTTTGTACGTTTCTCGTATTATGTGCGCTTCGCTCGGATGACACCTGTTGAAGGGTTGGTACGACAACTCGCTCAAATGGCGCTCTGATGCTTCCGATATTGCCGGTGAGGGAGTCTCTGGGGCTCCTAAGAGGCCTCCCCCCTTCGTATGTTTTTATTACCATGGATACTTCACGCTGATGACATCGATTTTAGGGCTGGCCTGAACCATGGAGCCTCAAGGCCGCTGACATTGTCAGCAAGGAAGCTTCGGCGGAAGGAACCCAGAAGACCACCAGTCACTAAGTCTCCTGACCACTGTCAAGTGTATTGTTTTGCGTTTGAAGGTTGTCTTTGATGTACTTGTAGTCTCGTAACCTGCGTGTTCTGTAGTTGCTGGTGGTTTCATTGGCCACAGCCTTCAGCATGCAGCAATTATGAATCACGCGTGTTTTACTGTTCTCACAAGCCGGTGGTTTCTCAATCGCGCCAAACTGAAACTGAAAGCTGAAGTCAATTGGTATATCAGCCATCGTAGTAGATACTGGGGAGTGTCGAGACCTTTCTGTAGGAAAAACCCAAGGTATTGAAAGAATACGACATCTGCGCTTGCATGCCCCTGTTATCCTGACATGCAGACGGTGGTCATCATGATCGGTTCATTGTCTGTACTTTTTCCCGTATTCAACAGAGCGTTGCTGCCTGCTCTCGCGCGTACTTCGTAGGGTGACCACGTCGTGCAACTGCGGGCACATACTCAACAAGGAATTACACGGAGAGGGTAGTAGATAAAATGGGCGTAGCGATATACATACTAGCCTTGTAGGCTATGACAATGCCGACGGACCGTGGACCGTGGACCGTGACCCCCCTTGCGACGAGGGCACCACGAAGGTGGTGTCAATCCCGAGTTTCTACCGATCAGTATGTAGCTGGTGGTAGCACACTCATGGCCTCTATGATGGGATCAGCTGCACGAATCCTCTTGCTCGGATCAGCCCGAGGTGCTTGATCATGTCAACGTCAACATACACTTACTCTCCAATGCAACAGAAAATGAAGCAAGACTTGATCAACGCCAAGTAACGTTGGTGACGGACCTTGAATTACTCCTTATTAGTAGGCTCTGCATGAGGTCGATCAAGAACGGTCCTCGTGGACTTCCCTCATTTCTGGGAGGGTCAATAATAAGTCAGCTCAGAACGGAGAGATTGTAGTCGTCAGGGAAGGTTAGGTAGCGCGAATGCATGCGCTTTGCCAATTTCAGGTCTTCGGGGAAGAATGTCGAAGGTACCATGTATCAACTCCTTACGTAACCAGCCATGTCCGATGACGGGGCAGTGTCATAGCTTTAGCGAACCGCCAACACGTTGGTTGAGGACCGTGGTTGAGACTTCTTCAGCCACACTGTCGAAGCATGGGAATGAATGGATGCTTCGTGTTCCCCATAGGGTTGCGCCGCTCACCTGTTTAGGAGGATCGTCGAACGCATTTCAAGGATAGATAAGCATGCATCCCCTCGCCTCATGCGCTCAACCATTTTGTGACCCTGGCTTGCTAACCCTCTCAACCCACTTCTTCGAGTTCACCAATCACCCCCAAAGAATAAAAACATGCCCAACCTCACCATCATCAACAACCTTGACGAACCCATTCACGTCGCCTTTTTCATAACCGCGCCGACCAACTGGAAAACAACCTTCAGCCAGGCGAGCGTTGGACGACGCACCTCCCTACTCTCCCGCTCTACTTTCAGGCACGCTGGGTCGAACGCGCAGACCATGACGGCGGGACCGTCTATCGATCACGCGAGTTTTGTGCACAGGAATCATGGGAAATGGGTGCAACCATCGGAACGGCGTGTGTGTTAGGGACAGCATCGGTCGTCATTGGCATCACGTCTGTCTTCACGGGTTGGGGTGGAATTGGCGTGCCCCTCTCAGCACCACTCATGAAGGGGGCAAATGTCGGTAAGACGCATTTACTCTGTTGCGTATGTAGGGGCGTTGATAATTGAACACTGCTCCTACTAGGCGGGGCTAGATATGCTACGATGGGCAGTGATACCAAGCTTTGCGAGACACGAGTGTGGGTGCCATGGGTCGAGCACAAGGAATACTCAGTGAGAATGGTCGGTGGGGGTCGGTGTGGCCTATGGGATGTGAAAGAGAACAGGCAGGTGTAGGTCAGCGACACGTTCTGACCTGGCGCCGCTGCCAAGCACTGTGTGATGTACTGTATTCTACGAGTCTTCGTTTTCTACTCTGGTCATGTGGGATTGGCTGGCCCATCAGTGAACATGCGTCACATGAGGGTCACAAGGAGAAACAAAACTGAATCCTAATTTCGGTGCTTGCAAGCCTAGCTAGAAGCTTCAGCCACATTGTTACCTAGGCTGACTCTCAACACACCTCTGATCGACACGGGAACAATGGGTGTATCACACTGAATTAACATCGAATATTGAGTACAAGATATGAGCGTGCGATAGGGTTCCAAACAGCAGCAAGGGAAACGAACAGTGTAAGGTCTTCTCAAAGCTCTGTTCGGAGCTGGTATACAAAGTCACCTTGTAGGCTATGACGATGACGATGGACCGTGGACCAGGGCCCACCAGGCTTATGATGAAAGAACCAGCCCAACCACAAGGCTAGAATCAACCCTGGGTTGCTACCAATGTATATGGAGCTGATGGTAGCACACTTGTGGGCCTCTGCACAATATCGATCGAGAATGGCCCTCGTGCACTTACCTGATTTCTGGGTAGGGTCAATAATAAGTCAGCTTGGAATGGGGAGATCGTAGTTGTCAGGGAAGGTCAGGTGGCGTGAATGCATGCGCTTTATTTCAGGTCTTCGGAGAAGAATGTCGAAGGTACTAAGACTATCAACCACCTACATAACCAGCCATATCCGATGACGGAGCAGTGCCATAGCTGTAGCAAACCGCCAACATGTTGGTTGAGGACCGTGGTTTCAACGTTGAGAGCTTCTTTGGCCTCATTGTCGAAGCATGGATGAAGGGAATGAATGGATGTCTCATATTCCCCATAGGGATTACGCCGCTCGCCTGTTTAGGAGGATCGTCGAACGCATTTCAGGCCAGATAAATATGCGTGCATCCCATCGCCCCATGTAGTCGACCATTTTATGACCCTAGCTTGCCAACGCTCTCAGCCCACTTCCTCGAGTTTACAAATCACCCTCAAAGAATAAAAACATGCCCGACCTCACCATTGTTAACAACCTTGACGAACCCATTCACGTCGCCTTTTTCATAACCGCGCCGGCCAACTGGAAAAACAACCTTCAGCCAGGCGAGCGCTGGACGACGCACCTCCCTACTCTCCCGCTCCATTTTCAGGCACGCTGGGTCGAACGCGTAGGCTATGATGGCGGGACCGTACGTCGGTCACGCGAGTTTTGTCCAGAGGAATCATGGGAAATGGGTGCAACCATCGGAACGGCGTGTGCAATGGGTACGGCGTCAGTCCTCGCCAGCATCACATCCGTCTTCGGTTGGGGCCTCGCAGCGCCACTTATGATGGCGGCAAATGCCGGTGAGACGTCTGCGACTCGCATATGTGTAACAGGGTATTGACAATTGAATGCCGGTCCTACTAGGCGGGGCTCGATACGCTACGATGGGCAATGATACCAAGCTTTGTGAGACGCGGGTGTGGGTCCCATGGGAGGAGCACAAGGAATATTCAGTGAGAATGGTCGGTAGTCAGTGTGGCCTATGGGACGTAAAGGAGAACAAGCAGGCGTAGGTCAGCAACGCGTTCTGACCCCACACCGCTGCCAAACACTGTATGTTGTACTGCATTCTACGAGTCTTCATTTTCTACACTGGTCATGCGGGATTGACTGACATTGACGGACATGGAGAAAAAACTGAACCCACCTTAAATCGGGAGTATGATGAGGTCGAAGAAACAATCTAGACAATGTTAGTGGTCTCTTAGTTTCGGGGCTTGCAAGCCTAGAGACTTCAGCCACATCGTTATCTAGGCTGGGTCATTCACATGTCCAACCAACTCTCAACATGCTGTTCGTCAACACGAGGATAAGGGGTATATCACCCTGAATTCACAATATTGAGTACAAGATATGAGCATGTGACAAGATTCCAAACAGCACCAAGGGAGACGAACAGTGTATACAGGCCCTCTCAAGATTCTGTCTCTTGGGGACGTACAATGAGCTTGCGGGCACTGACCTCGCGCGTTCAAGCCTCTCCAGCCCTGTCTTTAGGCCGTTCAGCCCGCCAGGAAGCACTTCCACCACACTCGGCTACAATAGGCACGGTTCGGCATTATCAGCTTCATCAACAGAGGTATAAAAGATCCTGGGAGACATCCCCGTACCTTGATCTTGCCCTCCGCGAGCCACACTGACAACTCGCACATGAAGCGCTGTCCAAGCTCACGCACGCCTGGGGTCGTTACTTCAAATTGACCCCACGCGTCCAATACCCTTTTGCCGCTCGCTGGGTCGTGCCTGCGTAAGCACTGGAGAAATATCTCAGTGAGCTTGCCGCTCGGCGCAAGGGAGCCGTATGCAACTCGTGTGTCCTCGCGAGAGATTACGTCAAATCCGTAGAGCAGCGGTGTACCGCTACAGAGCTGTGCGATGCGTTCGTTCAGCGCTGATGACCGGTGAGAATCCGGAGAGCCTCGCGAGTTGGATCGCTGAATGCATGCTCACAGCTGAGTGGGTGCACAGGGTTCAGCTTGTCCTGAACGCACCATATTGGCCGAGCGAACAACCGCCAGCCATGATGAGGATCGGTTGGCCAGCGTATTTACCAACCCCACCCTCCTTCTCGAATGGGGTAGTGAAGCCAAACCCATGGGGTTCCAAAGAATTGCAAACGGGAGGGTGCCGATATAGATTAAGGCAGTTTGGTCAAAGGTGATATTATCGGGCATCTCTAGGCCCACGTGGTAAATGGTTGCATCGCAACGGATGTTATTGTTAATACCTTGCCAGCGAGGTCCGCAGAAATAAGTGTATGCTCTCGGAAAGCCGCGTACTCGCTCTAGAAATTGAATTTTGTTGCGTAAAATCTAGAAAGGCACATAAGATTGGAAATAGACAACTAATGAGAAGATAATGGTTACACTTTGTCTTAAACAGCGAGATTCGTGACACCTTCCCCGACATTTTTGACAATGCCTGCACCTTCCGCGTCAATGACTACAGGAAAGTTCTTCACAAGGAAAAAGCCGGCCAAGGGGAAATACCAATCCATCAGATTCAGAGAAACAGCACAGTTTTTAACAAGAACGTCACCAGGACCAGGCTCTGGGATTTTGTTTCTGGCATGGACGACTCGTTCTTGCCAGGTTTATTAAGCCAGTATGCTTTTTGAGAGGCTATGGATATTGGAGATAGGGGAATTATGTACTATCAGATCGCCTTAAGAAAGACCTCAGGGAATACCCTTTGGGGATGTTCTCAAGTAAAGACGATCCAATTCTGAAGAGAAACTACTATGATACAGGTCTGGTATATATACTACTGGGAGTATGCTGACTAAGAAACGGTAAGCGATTGGAGAAGTATGTGGAATATTCTATGAGGTTCTTTAATGTTCTGTGACTGATGAGAATAGTGAAGAAGTGAAGAGAAAAAGAGAAGGTTCTGACATTACCCCCCTCTTAAGAGTTGAAGTCCCTTTCGACGAGTTCACCTTCTAAATATGGAGTGTCTGTAAGTGGAATATCAAACAAGTAATTTCATAAGCGATCCATGTTTTCATGGAAGGAGAGGAAGTCGGGTTCAAGGAACATTGGAGAAGGAATCGGAGGTGGTTCATTCAGACAGATAGGACATGAACACGGCGAATCATTGTCTGTAAAGCGAACTCTCATTGTTCGTTTAGGTTGAGGAGCAGTGGGATGGAGACAATGGAAGTCTTTTATGGCATCAGAGGCGTTTTCCAATTCGGATGCTTTCTTCCACTTGTTCTTGTTACGGTTATGGAAGAGACCCCTTATCAATTTCCTTCTACGTCTCCTCCTCCTCGCCCACCGACTCCAATTCCCTCGACAGTCACCCCTTCCCACCATCTCGACCATCCCGGCGCCTCCCTTTTCTCCTCCCTCTTCTCTGACCTAAGGGACTACAACATCCCTACCTCCACGTGGGCCGATCTTCTAGATGAGTCTCTCTTCGAGGCTTAGACGACGA
>JBBPQP010000290.1:0-31522 GCA_038092555.1 Boletus subgraveolens | reverse complement strand
CTTGATTCCCCTGGTGTGCCCGGATGGACCATGGGGCCAGGAAAGGCCAACGTCACTTAGATCGCTGGCACCGCTGCTTCCAAGCCTCGTGCTGTGTACACTGTTTTTCTCGTCGACCAAGTTTACGGAGTCAATTTCGTTGTCCAAGTATCCTGTTGCGTACAAGGCGTACCAGCAGCGGGTTGGGATGTTTGTTCCCCTCTGCACACTGGCGTGGGGTGCATTGCTGAGCGCACAGGGAAAGAGGCAGGAGGTAGACGAGATTGTATATGGCCAGACAGCAGCGAAAAAGTTGGACTAAGTTGCCAACTGTTTTGTATTCTGTACATAATTCGGGCGTAATCGGATATGCCAGTCATATTGTCGGCCGAGTCCGCAAAGGTAGAAAAAGACGGGTTAAATTTGACTCGACGCGTTAACTTGCAAAACGATGGCCTCGATCACATCGCGTCTCTCTTCGCGCTCCCTCCGCGCCCTTGCCCGTCGTGCTCCTCGTTCCCCGACCAGCCTTCACGCTGCGTCCTTCTCCCTCCTCGCCCGCTCCCCCGTCACTCCCCGTCCCGCGGTTCAGGTAAGTTTTCATCATGACATCAAAAAAAAAACTCACTTCGTTCTCGCTGACACGTCGCAAAAGACCCTCCCTGCGCGTGGCATCAAGACCCTCAACTTTGCAGGCTCGGACGAGGTTGTCTATGAACGCAGCGACTGGCCCCTTGCCAAGCTTCATGACTACTTCAAAAACGACACCCTCGCCCTCATCGGTTATGGCTCTCAAGGTCACGGACAGGGCCTGAATGCCCGTGACAACGGTCTCAATGTGATCGTCGGTGTCCGCAAGGATGGCGAGAGCTGGAAGCAAGCTATGGAGGATGGCTGGGTCAGTCCTCGCTTCCTCGCTTCCCCCCTCTTTCTCACCGTCTATAATAGATACCAGGTGAAACCCTCTTCCCTATTGAGGAGGCCATCAACCGCGGAACAATCATCATGAACCTTCTTTCCGACGCTGCACAATCACAAACATGGCCCACCGTCGCACCCCTCATCACAAAGGGCAAGACCCTCTACTTCTCGCATGGTTTCTCCGTCGTCTACAAGGAGGATACCCATGTTATCCCTCCCTCTGATGTTGATGTCATTCTCGTCGCTCCCAAGGGTTCGGGTCGCACCGTCCGCACCCTTTTCAAGGAGGGTAGGGGTATCAACTCTAGTATCGCCGTCTTCCAAGATGTCACGGGCAAGGCAAAGGAGAAGGCCGTTGCTCTTGGTGTCGCCATCGGCTCTGGCTACATGTACGAGACCACCTTTGAAAAGGAGGTTTACTCTGACTTGTACGGTGAACGAGGCGTGGTACGTTTCCACTCCTATGCTTTCACTTTGGTATGCTCACTGGCTTGAATAGCTCATGGGTGCCATCCGTAAGTCTTCTTGTTAGTATGGTAGGGGACTCTGTCTCAAGTGACACATAGAGGGCTTGTTCTGCGCCCAATATAAAGTTCTCCGTGCCAACGGCCACTCCCCCTCGGAGGCATTCAACGAGACCGTCGAGGAGGCTACTCAGTCTCTCTACCCTTTGATTGGTCAAAAAGGGTGAGTATTCATGCTATATTACACCTTTATGTGTTAAACAAGTTGCTTCCCTACCAACAGTATGGACTACATGTACAACGCTTGCTCTACCACAGCTCGTCGCGGAGCGCTCGACTGGGCTCCCATCTTCGAAAAGACGAATCTCCCTGTCTTTGAGAAGCTCTATGAGAGTGTCAAGAATGGCACTGAGACTCGTAAATCTTTGGAGTTCAACGGGCGTGCGACATACCGCCAAGACCTCGCCAAGGAACTCAAGGAGATTGATGACCAGGAGATCTGGAGGGCTGGTGAGACCATATTGTTTTATAGTGTTACTGCTACAGTCGCTCACCTGGCGGTATCTAGGCAAAGTCGTCCGTTCTCTACGCCCCGACTACAAGGCTGAGTAGATGCCGAACAAGATATCGTGACGTGATACCATGCTTGGCTATCGTTTTTATTATACTTCTTTTGAGCAAGGTTGCTTCGTGCTCAGACCCAAAAAGCACCATCGGTGCAGTTGAGTTGTAGAGGATCATCGATCATCGCATGTACACTACTATTTGGAGAGACTATGGTGACAATATTGGTCAATGATTTGACCCACAAGCACTGCGACTGAACTCCCAAATCGGTCGTGAAGGGCTCCTGTTCCACGACATTGAAGCTGCCAGTTGAAGTTGCCTCGCGCTTCCTGGGCCTAGCATAAATCCCACCCTCTAGTGGAGCACTGAAGAACGGCCATGGACAAGGACAATCGCGACGATTTCACGTTCGCCAAGCTTTCCGACCTAAAACTGCCGCTGACTTTTCGGATGTACGCACTCATTCTGGCTGGTATTCCAACAACTTATGCCCAACGAATCCCTCATCCAGCTCACAACTCGAAGGAACAAGGCCGCGAAAGTCAGTCTCGGATGTACTGGAGAACCCAGAGCTGAGGTTCCATGGTGCTCAATCTTCGTACGACTCTCTACCATGTCTTCTCGTTCCTCTTTGCGGCAGGACTGATGTTGAGAACAGGTCGCTCTCCGATCTCTATGTCACTTGTCAGCTGGTAGCTGATAACAAACCCCTGACGATTCCATTCAGGACGTCCTTCAAGGCATTCAAGACTAATTACACGTACGTTCTGCCTCTCGGACGCTCTCAAGCGCTTACCTGTCTCCTCGTATTCACCGGGTTACAGCTGGAATGAATGGATATCGCTCCCGATACGATATTGTGATCTCCCGTTGAGCTCGCAGATCACCTTGACTGTGTGGGATATTGGAGATCCACGCTCGGCCGTTCCGGTGGGTGGCACGACGTTCAGGCTGTTTGGCAAGAAATGGTAGGCTGGTGTCCTCGATTTTTTTTGTGCCTACCGTTCACCGTGGTCCAGGACCCTGCGAAGAGGCAAACACAGGCTTTTGTTGTGGCCTGGCAAGGAGGCAGATGGGTCGATGGACACCACTACACCCAGCAAATTGGGCACGCGGGATGAAATGGGTCGGTTAGAGAAGGTGCGCCTACTTCCTCAATCTACACGACTTTTGACGAATATCGTAATTACTACCTTAGCTCGTGAAGAAGTATGAACGAGGGGATCTCCCAAAGTCGGATTGGCTTGATAAGATGGCATTTCGGAGGATGGAAGAGATACATGCTGTGAGTACTCGTGTCAGACTTGCAGTATGGCGTTCGACATGGCTAACTGTCGTAGGCCGAGACTGCAAAGTCCGACAACATGTTCTTGTATATTGATATGCCTCGCTTCGACTTTCCGGTAATCTTCAGCGAATCTGCGAGTATACCGAAACTTTAGGTGGGTTGTGAGACTGATGGAAAAACTCTGTACAGGTGGCCCAAAATTTGCCGTCAACTTCCACTACACCAACTACGGCTGCTCAAACGCCCGCTGCACCTGTTCTTCCACCTTCGTTCGCAACCGATGTTCATATATGGGCGGTTCTAGATCCTGAGATGGAACGTGAAAATCCTGTAGAGGATAAACATCGCCGTCTGGTCCGGAGCCATCGGAGCAGCCCATACGACAGAGAACTCAAACCGAATGCCAAGATCAGAGATGAGCTGGGGGTAAGCGTCTGGGCCCTCATCGTTGACGCACATCTCGCCAACATCATTACCTTAGGAAATCCTCAGCTACCCACCTTCACGACCTCTCACTTCAGAGGAGAAAGACTCGATCTGGAAGTTCCGCTTTTATCTCGCGAGAGACAAACGGGGATTAACCAAGTTCCTGAAATCGGTGACTTGGAGGGATCCGTCGGAAGTGAAGCAGGCGGTCGAAGAATTATTGCCTATGTGGACGGAGGTAGATACCGATGATGCCCTTGAGCTACTGGGTCCTGGCACGGTGGACTCACGTGTGAGAGCGTTTGCGGTCAGACAGCTTAATCGCGCTGACGACGACGTAACTATACCGTTTCCTATTATCGTTCTTCTGGATTCCATTAATGGAAATGCTATAGGAACTCATGTTATATCTGCTCCAGCTTGTCCAGGCGCTCAAGTTCGAGAGCGCTGCGAGTGATCAGCGGTCGTCACGCTCGACGACGAGTGCCATATCATACGACGACAGCGGACTCTCCGATTTCTTGATTAGTCATGGAGTGAAGAATCATGTACTGGGTAACCGATTGTATTGGTACCTCATGGTCGAGGTTGCCCTGGAGGATAGAATGGTGGCGAAAATGTATGGCAGAGTTGTGTTCAAGTTTCTAAGTAAGATACTCGAGGTGCGCACATCTCCGTTCTCATGGCTACTGGATATTCATGCTCGATGTAGTCGGAAGGTGGCAGTGAACGTCGCGAGCTCATGCGAAGACAAGGAATCATGGTCGAGACGTTGGCAAAGCGCGCAAGAGAGATCAGGACTTCAAAGGACCCTCGGCCAAAAAAGATCGAAAAGCTGCGCTCGTTCATAAACGACTCGAAGAACGGCCTCATCAACATACCCCCGCTTCCTCTACCTCTGAATGCCCGAATCGAGATCACTGGCATCAATGCTGAAAAGTCTTCAGTGTTCAAGTCCAATCAGTTTCCATTCTTGCTCTATTTCCAATGCGTGGACGGTTCGGAATACCCTGCCATGTTCAAAGATGGAGACGACATGCGACAAGACCAACTGGTATTGCAGCTTTTTACGCTCATGGACCAGTTATTGCGAAAGGAGAATTTGGATTTGAAACTGATACCATACGACGTCCTGGCTACGGGACCATTGCAGGGTATGGCCCAGTTCATTCCAAGCAAGACGATAGCAGCGATAGTTAGCGAACACGGGACGCTACTCAACTATCTGCGTGCAAGCCATCCAGACGAGGGAAGCGTGGGCACGTATGGCGTGGAGCCGAGCGTCATTGACACGTTCGTCCGTAGTTGTGGTATGTGTATTTTGGTCGCTTGATCCACGAACAGCCGTTTACCAAGCTGTGTAGCTGGCTATTGCGTCGTCACGTACTTACTTGGGGTCGGAGATCGTCATTTGGATAATCTATTACTCACATCCGACGGTCCGTTTTCCCTCGTGCATCATGATTATATCCAAGGGCATGCTCATCATTCACACTATTCAGGGCATTTCTTTCATGGTACTTATCCAGGGCGTCTCTCTTGTAGCGTGCTACTAATTTGATTCTATTCACAGTCGACTTTGGTTATATCTTGGGCCGTGATCCGAAGCCGTTCCCACCTCCCGTAAAAGTATGCAAAGAGATGGTCGATGGCATGGGCGGCGCACAATCCACGCACTATGCGCGTTTCAAAAACTTTTGTTTCACAGCATTCACCATCCTGCGCAAGAGCGCCAATCTCATTTTAAATCTGGTCGCGCTTATGGTCGATGCCAACATTCCGGATATCAAACATCGTGATGTGCACGAACAGATCCAGGAAAAGTTCCGGCTCGATCTCACGGAAGAGGAAGCAATTAAGCACTTTGAGGCATTGTTGAATGAGACTTCGTACTTTACTGTCGTGCTCGATCGGATTCACGACTTGGCACAGTATTGGAGGAGCTGAGCTGTTCTCGCACGCACAGGATCCTTACGTAGTTATACTACCATTGTCACGGAAAATGGACCATGTCTCAAGATCTCACTTGCGCCGTAACACAAATAAACCTTGGGCTGTTGAACTTAGAAAGAAATACGATAGACTCTCATATCTGAGGCGGCTACAGTGGTCCTGAGTTGGTAGGGTGCCGGTAGTAATTGGTGTTACCAGGTTCTCGGCTAGGTCCACTCGCTGATATGATTACTATGACTTTATTTTCTCTAGGACAAGAGTCTGGGCTTCAGTCGTGTGGACTGGGGGGAAAGAAAGGAAAGGGAAAGGGACATAAGGAGTTCCCGAGTGCGAGAAGGAAATCAAGGCTAGGGAGTAGTAGGGGGGCGAAAAGAAAGGCGAGGATAAACGAAGGTTTCGGACGAGTGCAAGACGGAGTGGCACGAAAGGAAGAGGTGCCGCCTCGCTGTGCCAGCACGATACAATGTGTTTCCATCGCTCGCAACACATTTAGCAACCGCTGTCGATTGTTCACAGAAGGGTGGCAGCGGAGGTTGAACGTTGCAATGTTGAACCACTGCTGTGACGAACAGTGACGCTCCTCTCTTATCTGTCTTGGATCCCCATCGAGTCTGGAGTACATGCTTTCGAAATTCACGTAATGTTAATTTTGAGGATTTTTAGGTGCATGCCATCGCGAGGAGCGAAGATCACTAGTTATAGGGCATGAGTGGGACGAGAGCCATGTAATAACGTGCTGTAACCTACGAGCTTCGAACCTCGGCGAAGTCGGATTCCACGATCCTGTGACCGGGGGTGGAGACAGAGTGGCCTTGGAGAAGATCACCGTTGGGGACTATGAAGGACAAGAGCCGAGGTGTACCGTCTGATCTCAGAGGGAAATCAGTGTGCACCGAAGCTGTACATATTGCCTCTCCGCCCTCACATGATTCATTTTCCAAAACATTGCCCCCCACCGTTGCGTCGGTCCAAGGCACAGAAGCTCGACGCTATATACTCACCAAGCGGGAGTATTACTACACATGCTTCGAACCGTAGCAGGAGTTGCCACCTACCCTCCAGACCCAACTTGATCCCCGTCAATATGCTTATCATGACAACACAGACCGGAGTCGATGTGTGTATTGATGCGGTACTCCGGATAAGGATGGATCGCAATCTAGCCACCAAAGCGGGCAGCCAAGTTGGAGGTGTGGAGCGTGGAGTCCGCGTCCCAAAGTTAATGCGATGGATCGGCTTCCTATTTTGTAGTTTGACAGGCCGCAGACCAAATGGCGCGATCCCTGGCTGGGAGGGTCAGGGGGCCCGAGGCAACGGCGGATTAGGTCACTGACATCGTGGTGTCCTCGCCGGTGGGTCTGGTTGGAGGGGGGCTGGGCACACAGCGGGCCAACGCGCAGCGAACGGACGCACAGTACAATGCTCTTGGATGCTGAGCGTCCACTTGCGAACTCGGGAAGACAATGAGCAAAGTCTCGACCTTGGAGGTGTCCTCGAGGTGATCTGAGAACTTTGGGCATGTTCGCCGTCGAGACTCGAGGCAGTTGAGAAGTGCAAGCCAACATCGAATAGTAGTACTGGTATTTCCAATGGCCTGTCCAAAAACGGAGTACAAAGAAACGGAGTCAATTGTGCCTTGGCACTACCACCTTTGCAAACACTCCATGTCATTTCTCTACAGCTCCCGCTCATGGAGCGCAGGTTACACTGCAACCAATCCACACTGAAATCGACCTGGAGGATGCAAACTCACGAATTTCGATAGCTCTTCACACTGTCTACGTTGTAATCCATGTCAAAAGCTTCCCAATGAGGAAATGTCAAACAGATGACAGGTTCTGTTCTCCTTTTAAAACCACCACGAGCAATTCGGAACACTCTTCAGAAGGGAAATGACTCCAGGTTTAGCGTGTATGTGGCCAGAATGGATGACCTATGCTTGGCCGGTTTCACAAACCAAACAAGGTACGAACTCACGTCGTGCTCTCCATAGTTCAGAACTCCCCGAGGTCTATGGCCGGTTAACTTGGAGAACCGCCAACATAGCATGGTCACCAGTGATCGATCGTCCAGGGTAGCCCAGCGTCTACCAACCCCGGCCATTGGCTGGGTAACCGAAAACTATCGAGGGAGGCAAATATGAGATACGATCCAAGATGTGCGATAGGGCGGTTGGCGAAAGTCGATGGTGTGACGCGATCGTAAGGGTCTTTTTGTTTTCTACCATTTTGATTGTTACAAACGCACTCCCTGACATGTGGGATGTATAGGGCAGTGTTGTTCTACCAACGCACGGTCGTCAAATCAGTCCGACCCAAGACGTAACCAGTCCTGGTGGACGAGGCCAGCAAATAATATTTTGGCAACTTGCCTTGCAGGCGCCTGCTTGTAACACACGGCCGCCGGTATGTATTCCGGCATTTAAAGCCATGCGGGAGCGGTTGACTTGGAGCCTGGTTAATTTGTCAAATTAGTACTCGTTTCAAGGTCTTTCGAGGTGGCGTCATGATATGAATGTTTCCTAATCCAGGACTTTCTCTGTCGCGATTGTACGGTCAACGTCCACATTGGTTCAAACATTCCAAACACTGGATGGTTTGGCTGGCGCCTCCCAACGTAACGCCCATCTTGGTAGGTTTTGATCTCACACAAGTTCGGCGTGATTTCAATACTACGCCCCGCCTTCGTGGAATACAAGGTAAACCAATTCACGACGTTTATCCACGTCCTTGATCGACTTTATGGTTTCTCCAAATGGTATGGACAGGGTCATCTGGACTGTCATCTCGCCTCCAGGTCTCCCAATACCAATGGCCGGGCTGCCCTCCGGTGCCAATGGATGTCATACTTCTGTGACCTCCATGCATCCATACCTTCGCGTGGCAGCTTGGAGGCCCTCCACGGCGGTTTCTGAACGCATAAATATCAAGGGAGCCTCTGCAAATGATTCATCGGCAATAACCATTCGTGCCTACATCGTTCTACCCGTCGTACACCTGTTATCTTATACCTCATAGTCACCATGGTCCAAGACCCACGTTTCAACAATGACTTTACGGACGCGGTAGGGCATCGTCAATCCGGATGACAAGGGGAAATACTGACCGCATTAACCCCAGGACGCGGCAAGGCTCGTGCAATTTGCACCGCTCGCGACCCAACCCCAACACTGCTACCATACTTGCGGTTGGGTGACAGTCCGGGGCCTTTGTGGCGTGCTTGTTCAACCTCACGACTTTGCCGAGCATCTGCGCACCCATCATGGCGTCACAGGTCCAGACGGAACACGACTGAGGTGTTGCTGGGTCAATTGTTCTGCCGAAATGAAGAAAGAGAGCTTAACAAGGCATGTCCAAGAGAAGCACCTCGAATTGAGGTATGCATGCCCACACTGCGACGAGCAGTTCACCCGCACCCACACGCTGCACAATCATATATCGAGAAAGCACCCTGTCAGTTAAGCGATACACACTGTCTACCTGTGAGTGGCTCTGTTGCCATTCCCTTCCGAGACACCATTTGACACATCCCTCCAGAGACGCATGACCGGAGATCCAATCTATATAGTTCTTCAAGATGTCGGCATGTATGATGGCTATACTCCGACTTCTGGATATGTTACCTCTGAACAGTTACCCTTATGGATTGGTGTAGCGTTAATGTGTATGCGTCTACCTAATGGACCGCATGTATCTTATCATAGCCGTTACTTAGGACCCTTGGCAGGGTCCATCAGACTCATAATTTGCCATTCCTATCACCTCGGTTACCAAGGTTCGCCAGCTGAGCACGCCAACGAGATGGCAATCGACCAGCGAATCTCCGCGTTGGAGTGTCCTTGGCAAGCTGTGTCGCTCACATGATTGGCCGCGTGCCATATCCCAAATCTAGAGTCAACGTGATCATTGGCATCAGGTTCATTTGATTCGGCTTCCTCGGTGTACAACCATTTCTGCCAGAACGTGCCAACGGAAGCAATAACTAGTTCTCATGGCTTGCTGTGAGGCCTAGAATGTTCCGACAGGCCATTCGTCGGGCGGCTTACACTGGCTGCCGCTATCCCCCCCGCTCGTGGGCGCTGAAAATCAAGTCGGACGAGGTGCATTTATCGTCTTACTGTTCGTCTTCACAACTCGATATTCAAGCCTCAATGCGTTCAGAAGGTATGTTCGTCATAAATGTCAGCGGAGCTACTAGTAACGCGAGTCAGGCTTCAACCGGACCTAAAGCTCACGTCAGAAGTTCATTCATGAGCGCTCCGTTCTTCGCACTCATCAGCCAATTTAGAACTACTAATCTTGGCAGGCTTTCTCGGCAGTCGCGCGAACGGTATGCGTACCGGAGGAAAATGCGAGGGTTATAAAGCGTCTCGTCTTGTGTCCAAATGGATTCAGTCCGATCGTCATTCCCTCTCATGCATCACGCAGTCCCCAGAAACGTCTACAATTCTGATCTCAGTCTCGCAGTGGGTCCGAGTGATCCGTTCAACATGTCATTGCTGCCTAGCACCGGTTCACACCCGATGTGGCGAGATCCCGCAGTCCACCCTTTACCGGGACATCTCACCCCCGGGGCACCATTCACAAATTACCATATGTGAGACTCTCGTATGTCATACACAAGTCAGGGAGAAGCTGACACGAACCAGGCCCAACCAGGCAGACCCGCTCGAAGTGTATAACACCGCAGATGGTTGTGATTTCCGGGTTAATAACTCTCACCAGTTATGTCACGAAGATTGGGCCACGCAGAGTGAGCAATGGCTCAAGTCGCGAAGCAAATCCATCGCCTCACACTGAGTATACAGGCACATGGCACACGCGAACTGATCAGCTGATTGGACGACCACATCCACCCGTGACATCTGGAGATTTCAAACTAGAGGAGGATACCATGTCTTTCTTTGATACCCCACACCTACCTCCAGTTGCGATGGATTTCAATGATCCGTGGACAGACAACACAAATCTGTCGGTAGGGAGTCTCGACCCTTGCGATTCCCTTATCCAAGGGTTTACCGCTCCGGAACACATTCATTGGCATGTCTTAAACGTCTTTAATATATCGACCACACGGCCAAGCCTCTACGAAGGTGTAGGTCACCTTTTCCTCGTGTGCAATTGGACCAAATGACTCAAGTCCTTGCAGCATAGCGATTCCACTCACAAGTGTGAATGGTCTATCGACGGATCGCCGTGTAACAACTACTTTCTACCAGGCGACAGCTTGAAGCACTCCGTTTCCCGACACCTCAGTAAGGCGCATAACCTCCTTCCAGCGGGCGGGAAATCGACGCAAAAGTGTCTGTGGCTCGGGTGTGCAAAGGAGCTCAAACAAGAAAGTATCGTCCGGCATATCCTGACCGTACACCTGCACATCACAACGGCGTGCAAGGGTTGTGGAACTTCTTTTGCTCGCCCGGACTCTCTCCAGAGGCACATGAGAAATTCATGTGGGGCTATTGGAGACGAGAGATGACATAAACATGGGGCATCTTGTGCGATTCAACATCTGCCCAAGATTTTGCTCCTGGATGACTTGATTGTTTCGGATACCAATGAGGATGTTGTATGTAGGGTATCTTCGTGTTATTACCTGCTCTCGATGAACTTTATACCCGCGCATAGTTCACGAGTTTCAGTAACGATGGCGTTTACAACGATGCTCGCAATTAATGAGGCCCCTGATGAGGTCCCCACCCGGGGCATTGTTCAATGAGGGGTGACCGTCAAAAGCTAACTTTTCCTCAATCGACATGCATCGCCGACAGCGAAGACTTTGCCCTCGGATCGTTTAATTATTTCGGATACCAATGAAAATGTTGTGTGGAGGATCTTTTCACGTCATTGCCTGCTGTCAGTGGACTTTATACCTGTCGGTGGTGCGCGATCAAGGTTCAGCGCTCAGCAACGATAGCGTTGTAGCGATGTTTGCAATGAGGCCGAAGGAACTTGATGAGGTCCCACATTGCTCAGTAAAGGGTGACCACCACCGAGCCTTCTCGCAGAGTGAACATTGACCGTCTCTCTCGATCCCGTGTAAATCGAACATGCCGGCCTTTCCCATCAAAACAGGAGGCGGAGAAACAGCACCACACCAAAGGGGAATCCAGGCAAAGGTCCCCAGACGAAAGCGACCCGATCTAAACATGTTTTATCAAACGTTCATCCTTCTTTAATCGACACGCGTCCCCGACAGCGTTCTCCAAAGCCTATTTTCTACCTCTTCTATCGTCTGCTGCGGCGTATTGAGGCTCGTCATGAAATACGCTACGTTGCCCAACGTCCTGTAATGTATCCCAAACGGTGCCCCACCGGGGGCCGAACTGAGAGTACCGTCGTCGCTGACGGGACCGTCGATGGATCGAAGCAGGCCTTGGGCGGTGTGGGATGCGTAACCTGATAATAAATCTGATCTCGGCAAGACATCGCGCCAAACTATGCAGTGGAATCTTACCGGCGCTATCGTCTTTAAACTTGATCACGAGGACAGTCCCCAACGTCATCGCCTCATCCACGATGTCGAGACTTGAGACGGAACGGACAAAGCCTGGGTCCCAGAAACTCCAGACCATGGCTGATTCTGGTCGTGCATCAGGCGCCCATTTTCCTTGCGCTGAACGCCACGCGTCTTGTTGAGACAGTTTGTCAATCATGTCGAGGGTCGTATTTGCAACTTGACAGCCCACTGCGTGCGCTGTGTAACTATGACCATGCAAAAGCGCGTCCACCTTGGATCGACTGTGGAAAGCCTGAAACACGCGCTCGGAGGCGAGCGTGACGGAAAGTGGAAGAAGCCCGCCGGTAAGAATTTTTGCGTAGACGGCGATATCGGGATGGACGCCAAGGATGGGCCCGAATGATTTCATACCAAGGCGATACAGGCCAACGAATACTTCGTCAAAGATGACAGGAAGAGGATCGTCAAAGAGCGATTTGTCGCGGACTGCATCCACCAGGACGCGCTGGAAGAGCGGGTCCACAAAGATCATTCCCCCGGCGCCCATCACTATTGGTTCCAATACGAGCGCAGCCAGCTTTTGTGCACCGTTTTGACGGAGTGCTTGCAAGGTGTTCTTAACGTGCGTTCGGTAGGTGTCGGCGAGTGGGGAGTTGAGTCTGCTCTCGACATCGTATAAAGCGTGCAAGTCGTCAAATCGGATGGAAGACGTCGACGCAGATATGGGGGATGGGACAGTCACGACAACGTCACCGTTTTTAACCGAGACGGTTGGGGGTTCGAACCAGAAGCCTTTGGACTGGTGCCATTCACACGTATATACCCCTTCTTCTGTCGCGTCCATCGCTCCTATCGTATCACCGTGATAACTTCCCTTTAAGCCCACAATCCAAAGATCTTTCTTTTCCGCAGGTGAAAGCTCCTTTTCGGTGATCGAAAATGATCGCAGAGCCATTTTCAGGGCAACTTCCATGCCAGTCGACCCATTATCAGTGAAGAAAGCACGCGAAGCCCAACCTACACCAGGTCCTTCGTGGACCAGGCGCTCCGCCAGTTTTAGCGCAGGGAGATGAGTTGCCTGAGGAAACATGACGTGCCCGTACCGCCCAGCGGCATTCGCCGCAGCCAAGGCAAGGGAGGGATCGGCGTGCCCAACGGCCTGAGTCCACCAGGAAGCGGAACCATCCAACTTGGGAGCAAGAAGGGAGTGGGGCGACGGTTCGGAAGACGGAGTATAAACACTGAAGAAGTCCGCGCATGCGCTATCGATCACGGTAACGTCCTTTTCAGACTGGACCAGACCGTGTTGTACGAATGGCCACCAGATGGTGTCCAATGTCCGGCGGGGCATGGAATCGAGCTCTTCAATCCGACGAGCGTGGCGTTCGTCCAAGTGGCGCAGGGCGCGGAAAATTTCGCTATCGAGACTCCTGGGAACTAAATTGGCGTAGTAAGATTCCGTCGTGGAGATGTCTCTATCGAGATTTCCTTGGAGAGGGGGAGGAGGATCCAGTGATGTGACCTGTACCCCGCGTTCAGCAAAATAAGGGGAGAGATACTCGTAGTTCCGATAATAGTCATCACGGAAGAGGAGGATCGCATCCACGATGTACCCGTGCAAAACAAGTGACTCGTAAGACGATATTGTGGACGAGATTCCGCCGAGCTTCGAGTCCCCGACGAGGACCGTAGGAAGAAACAATGGTCGATAACTCTCGAGCTGTGTTGTCCCAGATAGAATTGGGCTGTGCACACCTTCGATAGCCGTCAGGAACGATGCCACGCGGAATCCAATACCATCACTCACGCAGGAGTGAGTCTCACCTCCAGCAGTTTCTACATACATGTGACCCGCCTTCTTTGTCCGGGCACACGCGCGGATGTGTTCGGCGATCGCATTGACGAAAGTCACGTCAGAAGGTGCGGAGGACTACCTAGATCGTTTGGTAAGATGAAAACTTTCGCCGGTGGGCATCTCACCTCAATTCCCGACCTTTGGGATGTCATTCGAGCTGCAAGATGAGGACTGACGGGATCCTCGTATCGGAACAGGCAATGCGTGGCAAGCAAATCCTGGTGGGGTCCGGCGTACCGTTTGATGTGTCTAGTGCACAATCAGCAACGCTTCCAACTGGACTACTCAGTCAACATACGCGTCGTCGGCGTCCTGCGGCGCACCCGTGCTGACGGGCTTCAAATAGAACGCATTGTGGTTTGTTAGAGTGGATGCGCGAACGAGGGCAGCGGTGATGATCGTCTTCCCGACGTCGGTGTTCGCTCCAAATATCTGGTGAATGCGAAGGTGTTTGTAGAGGTGGCTCATATCATACCAAAGGCGCGTCGACCGAAATGAAAACTCGTGGAGCGGAAAGAGTCACAACTATTGACAATGATCTTAAATCCGTACTACATCCGCAAATACATCCAACGCGGTCTATCTACTACAGACGAAGCACACATATGCAAAGCAACTAATCAACACAATAAAGACATGTCCGGATGTCTTTGGGTGTTGTACGTATGAACTTATGGTAAGTGATGGAGTAGAATGGTCAACAATATACATCGCGAATGTATTCCCGTGCCCATGGTCCAAGTTCGTTATCGGCCATAGGCATAGTGACGCCACAGACAGCAAAGTGCCGAGCGACGCTTTCCTTGGTGATGGAGTCGGTAGATCCCGCGTACGGGACATAGCCGACTTGGGGAGAGACGCTAAAAGCTCCTCTCCTAAGGATATTCTCGTATCCTCCTGGCTCAGAGAAGAGCTCGGTAACAACAGCCATGAACTTTTGGCGTGCTTCGCGAGACTCGGGGTCATTGGGGAGTACTACGGGGCGAAGACGCGCGACCGTTCGACTCGCTCTCATGTCGGTTGTGAACGGCCTTCCGTCAGCATCACGTCGGATGCCTTTGGGACAGGAGCTCGGGTTGGCTGAGTAGTATGCCACCCAACATTCGACGGGGTCCTCTAGGCGAGGGTTGTTCAAGGGAACGGGGAGCTTTGGGATCGAGGTAGGATGCTCCCAATCTGGGGTACGCCAGGTTGATAGCAGGTAGCGTTGTACTTCTGTCTTTTGCTCCCTTGGTGTTCTATGAGCTTCTGAGCACAAAGCCTTGACTTTGGTCAAGGCTTGATAATTTCCGGGCTGGTGAGCCGCTTTGATGAGGGATTGAATTTGCTTGATGCTCTTGGCGGGCTTAGGGGGCTTGTGGGCTTGTGGGACAGCCATCTGCCAGCCCTGAGAGCCAGGGTGTTGTTCAACTTCAATGAGCGACTGTGGGACCGAATCGTCATCATTCAAATGGTGCCCTGCAGATAAAACGGCTGCGAAAGAGCGAGCAGCAACGCAGTCTGGGAGCTGCGCCTGAGGAGATGCTGGTGTGGCCATTGGAGGTGAGATGTGCTGGGGAAAGAAGGACGATAGGAACTCGGGCGCAGAAGAGTGATTGGGAGAGGTGTTGGCAGAAGACGCCGGATCAGGTAGCTGAGGGAGGCCAGCGGGGACGGGATCCACGGATGGAGATGGTTTTATCACGGCGGATACGGGTGGTGTCTCTACTGCGAGTCTGAGTTTCTCCTGGAGTTTCTCACAATCAGCGCGAGTGGAGTCTAGCTGTGCACGGAGAGAGATGAGCTCTTCGCGAGCTTGGTTGCGCTCGAGACGACAGTGGTCGATGCTGTCACGGAGTTCGCGCTCCTCCTCCTTTTGGCGTCGAATGCCCTCGGACACACCCTTGTTGTACACATCCTCGCGCGCACGCTTGCGATCCTGGAAGGCGATCTGGAAGGCGGGCTGATGCGGGGAGTAGCTCGCATCGGCGACGTGCTTCATGTACGCTGTACAGACATCGCAACCAGAGGGATGTACAATGCCATAGTCCTCGAGGAACTCCCAAGGAGACAAGAGGGTTGGGATGCCACGGTTATCTCGGATGGACAGACGGAACGGCTCGTCGTTGCTGGAGAGCGGGTACATTACTACTTTTTTTTTCTGTACGAGGGTGATTTCGCGCGTTGAAAAGAAAGCGCACCAGGCGAAATAATGGAATAAGATCTGAAAATCTGAGTTACGACCAAAACATGGCGTCGAAAATGGCGCTGATATCCTCTCAAACACGTGCTTGCCTTGCGGACAACGCCTGGCTTTGTTTGCTCTTGTTAGGATCTAAAGCCCGTGTTTGATCTTGTTTGTCTAGTGGCTTGAACCTTAATTTAATCAGTCTATCATCCATAACCACAACCACTTCTCCTCTTCAACGACATGGCATCAAGACCCACCGTCACTGTACAAGGAGGTACGTCTTGCAATTTATCTCCCTTTCTCGCCTCATATCTCTCCCTAAGAATCCTCCAACTCCCTTCCCCTCCCCGCCGTGTTGACCGCCCCCATCAGGCTCGATGTCGTTGCCCAGGTCCACAGTCAGTCTTGCTTCTCCCCCTCCCGTTCTCCTCCATTCACACCCTCATAGAGAGCATTGCAAAGAACAAGCGCCAGGCATACGCCGTGAGCGAAAAGGCTGGCCACCAAACCTCTGCCGAGTCCTGGGGTACCGGTCGTGCCGTCGCTCGTATCCCCCGTGTCGGCGGTGGTGGAACACACCGCTCCGGCCAGGTAACATCCATCCCCTCTCACCCTTAATCACCCTTAATCCTCGTCCTAGGCTGCCTTTGGTAACATGTGCCGTGGTGGTCGCATGTTCGCCCCTACCAAAACCTGGCGCAAGTGGCACGTCAAGGTGAACCAGAACCAGCGTCGCTTCGCTACCGTCTCCGCACTCGCTGCTTCCGCCCTCCCCTCCCTCGTCCTCGCTCGTGGTCACCGCATCGAGCAGGTCCCCGAGATCCCTCTCGTCGTCCCCTCCACCGTCGAATCCTTCAAGAAGACCAAAGAAGCAGTCGCCCTCTTGAAGAGCATCAACGCTTACACCGATGTCATCAAGGTCTCCAACTCTCGCAAACTCCGCGCCGGAAAGGGAAAGATGCGCAACCGTCGATACCGCCAACGCCGCGGCCCTCTCATCGTCTACAACGAGGACAACGGCATCGTAAAAGCATTTCGCAACCTCCCCGGTGTCGAACTGGCCAACGTCAAGAGACTGAACCTCCTCCAGCTTGCTCCCGGTGGTCATCTTGGCCGCTTCGTCATCTGGACCGAGGACGCCTTTGCCCTTCTTGACCAAGTCTTCGGAACCTTTGACAGCCCATCCACCTTCAAGAAAGACTACGTGTATGTGTCGATACGCGCCTTCGATATACCCCTCTCATTATTATGTGTCTAGCCTTCCTACCGCCAAGATCACCAACCCAGACGTTACCCGTCTCATCAACAGCACGGAGATCCAATCCGTCGTCCGTCCCGCCAACGCCAAGGTCCAGAAACGACCCTGGACACAAAAGAAGAACCCCTTGGTCAACAAGGCCGTTCTCTTCCGCTTGAATCCTTACGCCAAGGTCCTCCGCAGACAGGAACTCCGTATGTGCCCCCTTGCCCGATCTTGCGCTAACACTCATCATTTCCATGCTCAGTCCGTCAGGCGCAAAGAGAAAAAAAGGAAAAGAAGTCGGGGTCCGTTGCTGGCGAAGCGTTCCTCACTACTCTCTTTGCTCCCTGAAGTGGCTCGTAGTTGCTCGTTTGTTATCTCATGGCCCACATGTCTTATGTGCACATATGTCATGCCTGCAAAATACATGGGGAATGCCAACCGATGTTGACATGGACGCCAGATATTTCGAGAATGCGATACACATCGGCCAGTACACGAACATCGTGAATAATTACCATTCCGATATCAAGGGTATAAAAGACGCACAACGCTGATAGGGACGTAACATAAAACACGCCAACGGGTATTTCACCAGTGGGTTGGTACATCATCTTATCCGAACAACAACAGTAAAAAGACTATCGAATATCGTTCACACGATCAGGATTCATTGGAAAAAATTAATCCTTTTCCGAGGATCCAAAATGACCCTCAGACAAGCTATTAAGCTTGTCCTCTTCCTTGTCAAGTCTGCGGACGGAGACCCAGAAGAAGATCCCAGTGACGGCCGCAAGAATGGCGACAGACGTATAGTTCCACACGAGCAAAGGATCGGCGGACAACGCTATCCGAAAACGAAATGGTTAGTCACCTATATCAAAAGTTGCGCTCGTGACGACTGACAGACGAAAGCCTCGCCGATCGCGGCAGAGAGTGCATTCGTGAACAGGAACAGGGACATCACAAGCGAGCGCATGTTTTTCGGAGCTTTGGTGAACGCATACTCGAGCCCGGTGATGGAGGCGAAGATCTCACTGAACGCAATCAGAACGTATCTGGATCGATCGACCTGTTAGTCTACCGACGATAAGGCTTCGGGTGCACCGCTTACGATCCGGTTTGGATCCAGACGTTCAGGGACGAGACAAGTGGGTTCCCTTGCGAGTCTACGCACGTACTTGCATAATTACCACATGGGTTCGTCTAATCCCACATTTAGCACGCCCGAATCGGAATACACTAAATGACTCGCCTTGTAAATGTAGTACTGGACGACGGCTGCCCAAATCATGGCTGCAGTTCCGGTGGCAAAGCCCCAGGCAACTTTCTTGAGAGCAGTAAATTTCCAGCCCCTTCTTGCGAGTGCAGGGTATATCTGAGGAAATGATAAACCGATTTGAATGACATCATAACGGTGGCTTGCAACCTACCAGTAAGTCGCAGATGGGGATGAAAATGATGAGTGCGAAAGGGTCCAGGTTCGACAAGACATCATTAGGCAAGCCATGGGTGTTCATAGTGGCAGCTTGCGAGGTCAAGTTGTTGTTCAATTGGTTGTAGCAGAGCCCTGTGCACATAAAGCGTCATGACACCATTCGTACGAGACAAGAAATCCGCCTACAATAGATCGGGAACCACGCAAAGACTTTACAGGCCTTGAAACCACGCCGGACCTCATCGACCCAGTTGTCGTCAAACTTCATCCACTTGGGCTTCTCACCAACCACCTTCGAGGGTTTAGCACTCTCCCAGAAATCATCTGCGGTAAGTTGTCTGATGCATTGAACAGGGTTCCAGCTCCAACGGCCTCTAGAAGCGTATCGCCAAAGACGGAGCGAAGTGCCCAGCACGGAGCCAGTGGGAGGGGAAACGCGGTATCGTCCGTGACCCCACCAGAGGACGAAGGGCGTGAGAAGGAAAACGATAGTCGGAAGTGTAAATGCGAGCCAGTAACCCACAAACTACGACGTCGTGTGATATTTAAAAACGGCCACCAAAAGCGAGCAAAGTATTTACCTTTTCCGCATAGACCATGCCAATTTGCCCGACGAGCGCGCCAATGTTAATAAAGAGGTAGAAATACTGGGATCGGCGAGAGTGGATAAACATCAGAGGTGTGATGGAGGAACACGTACCATATAGATCCTCGATGCCGTCATTGTAGGATCAACGATAACACGCTCGCCAGATTTAGTGGTGGTGATGAATGGTTTCGTGCGTCGGTATTGTTCAGCGACTAACGGCGAGATATTAGACTTGAACCCGCCAGTCCCTGTACCCGTGACGATGAGAGACAAAATGAACAACCCGAGTGATGCATTCCCGCCGATAATACCGGGAATTGTAGAAATAATCATGATGATATGTCCAACTATGACCACAGCCACGCTCCAGCAGATAGTCTTGTAACGTCCCCAATAGGTGTCAGCGATGTAAGCGCCACCGATGGGACAGATATATGCCCTAGCATTAATCACGTCAAAGCGAGATAAAAATAACTGCAACCGAATGCCTACCAAAATTGATAGAATGTAGTCAATCCAGTAGACATCTGCTGACCACGTCCGAGGGCACCTGACTGCCCATTCGCCCCACCGGCACCGGTGAGAGAACCGGGTGGAAGTGGTTGCTGGATGAAATTTACCTGTCAAAGTGAGTGCCTGATCAGGCGCAGTCGTGAGGATGTGGCGAATCTGGTATGTCAACTTACAAAGACAACAAAAGTACCTTTCGAATGCATGATGGTTGAGCGTCGACAGGACGACAAAGGACCAAAATTTTCGTACCATAAAACTGAAAATGTCAGAGATTAGAAGGGGGGGGACTCGTTCTCAACAGAGCCTTGAAACACGTACCGAGAAACGCTCAGCCAACTCAACGACAGCAATCGCTATCACAAGGGTTGGAATAGGTGTGGGGAAAGTAAGAGATCACTCACTGTATGCAGTCCATGGCAGGGAATCAGACACACGGCGGAGAGTCGCCAACTCTTCTTCTGAAGGAAATTCGAGTCCCTCATGGGCACTATCAACGTCATCATCGACAGGCAACGGCTCCTTCTTCTCGAGGGAGGCCCCCAACGAGAGGCGTCGGTCGTCCTCCCCCAATGCAGAGGGAATACTGTGATCAGGCTCTAAACCGGCCATCCTACTAGTCGGGGAGTGAAGATAAGGTCCAAGAGGGATCTGAAAAGGTAAGCTTCTTTTCTCTCCGCTCTTAAGGCGACATTCATACCTTCCGAGCTCCGGACAATAGTAACCCCGCATGTCCCCCTGATGATGGTTGCGTGGCCTATAGTGGCGTCTACCCAATCCGCGCAAGCCATGTCACCAGGTTGATGAGGATGATAGTGGCCTACCGACTCGGGCGGCTCGGGCCCAACTGGCCGTGCGCCGCGCGTGCGGCTCACACGGAAGTGTCTCCAGAGGTCAACTGCTTATCGTCAGTCGTCTGGCAGTGATTCGCATGGCAATCATACCTCCACGTTAGAAGACACACGACGTAGCAATCATGCAAACCGTGTGGGGAGCTGTAAAGTGATCGCGGGTGAAGTCAAACTGACGTGCCTTGATCTCGCTTAATGTAGATTCTCGTCACCCACTGATCAAGTTTGAACTGGGTAAGTACCGATCCTGACTGGTCTTGACCGTCGGTTACTGTCGGCTAACGCTAGCCGTTTCGCTGATAGGCTGGCACAGGAAACTGCTCAATTGACATTCATGCATTTGGGAAATATTGACGACCAGTTAATTACACTACTTGGACAATCCACATGCAAACCAAATAGCGAGAAACGACGAGCACCGTCAAGACGAAGAAGAAAATATCAACGAACGGAGATTGTCGACCGTCATGTCGGACCGTCGCAGTGCCACATTAAACGGGAACAGAAGAGGGTGGCTATGTAAGTCATAAAGTTCTGTCAATTCACTATGGGACGTGTGTAACGATAACCTCAACATACATGGCAATCCCGCTTGACCACTGCGGCTCAAAATCAATCTCATTCCCATCAGTGTCTTTCGCCTTGGAGAAATTGAATAGTGCGAGCATCCCGGATATCGCATACCAGAGGGAGGCATCAGCGACGTGCCGTCCCACGCATATCCTAACAGTCAACGTGTTATCTCAGAGGTCATTGTAGAGCCAGGCATGCTGACCTTCTACCAAATCCGAAGGCGTAGCCAACGTCATCCTGATTCAGATCTCCCTCTGCATCGAAGAAGCGTTCGGGAACGAAATCAAAGGGGCTTGGATACCTCCCCTCATCGTGAGTCATCACCCTAGGTCCTGTGTTAGTCAAACAATCAGTAAAACCCACCTTGGACACACCAGATGTTTGGCGCCACGGTGGCCCCTAGGTTCAACTTAGATAAGCTGGCAATCCTGCGAAAAAGGTGTTACCTTTAGGAATATAGTAACCCTCATATTCGTCACTATCCGTAGTAGCATGCGGAGTCGCTATGAGGGGGTAATGCGTACCAAGTTCGGTTAAACGAGGATGATAAGATGTCTTACACAGAGGTAGGATAGGATGCCACCTCAGCGTTTCTCGGAGGACAGCATCAATGTACTTCAATGATGGTCTGTCGGTCCACCCTGGCAACCTTGACGTTCCTACCGCGACATCGATAGCACTCTGCGCTTTCTTTTGAACTTCCGGAAAGAGAACCATGGCAAGGATGAACACCTGAAGCGTCGACGCTGTCTGCACGTCACATTAATCACCAACCTATATATCAGCCACCGAGTTACTGACAGTCTCCGAAGCAGCTGCAGAATACACAACATTGAAACCGGCACAGTATACGTTATACACTACTTACCTCCAAAAGCAGTTGCCGAGGCTTCCTTGATCCCCTGAAGCAAGTGTTGTCCATCAGAACCATTGGCTCTCATTCTATTCAATGCATCGGAGACCATTGATGGACCTGCTGTCCCCTCCTTCTAGAAAGGGGTTTCATGGTGAGTCGTCCACGACGCAAAAGAACTGACCATTCTCCCTAAGACATACTCAAACGGAGTATCTACCCATCCTTTGCACCATTCTCTTGACTGCACAGCTTTCCTATGGATGTCCATTCCAGGAATCCAACAGGGGAGTGACAATACTAGTTGGTGAATTAACACGACAATCGGTGAGGAAGGGGAAAAACATGCAAAAAGGAAACGCGCTAAAGAACGCGGCCACCTCGGGTCGAACCTCCTCAACAGTGAGTTTCAAGGCCCTGCCTACGACATTCACCATGGGGTCGTCCTTCGGCTTTGTCTCATAGTCGTAGAGTGCTGACATGATAATGGATGAGGAATACCTGTTCCGACGAGAAAGTTGTCAAGAAAAGTTGGTTTCAAAAGGAACGATACATACGTATGAATATGCTTGAAGCAAGCTTCTGGATCTGGATCTTCGAAAATAGCTAACAGTAGTTGATATGACTTGCGTTGTTGCATCGGACGATACTTTGGCGAGGCATCGGCCCTGAATGCTTGGTGAAAAAGTCTTCTATGTGTTCGCCATCTGTCCCCATAACGCATCAAGACAGTATTGAAGTCCACGCCGAACCTATGAATAGCATATTAGACCTCAGAGCAACGCTTTGGGCAGGGTCCATACAACGCATTCGTCGGTATTTCCGGTCGATCAGAGTAGATATTGGAGCGCCGTTCCAAGAGCGCCCTTGCGACCTTTTCAGAGTTGATCACGATGATTTCCTGGTTAAAGAAGCTGGAGTAGACTATATCACCTGTACAAGATGTGAACCACCCCTCAGTGTATATATATGGAGTAGACTTACCGTAGAGTTTGGCCCACTCCGTGTAAGTGAGCCATGGGGCAGACGGGTTGATCCCACGAATATTCCCCGCCACTGGTAGGGGCGGTGGGCCAGGGGGTAAAGGCAGTGCACGTCTCTTCCTCTGTGGCCGGAGATACCCAATGTCGAACGCGACAACACAGAGGACGGCGGCAAGACAAAGCTGTTGCCAATTCGACGCGGACATGAACGACGAGGAGAATTAAGAGGCAGAGAAAGAACCCACCGATATTTGTACTTACTCGGTCGATCCGATATGCATACAAATAATATGATAAGAAATTTTTCCTTAATATCGGTTCTCGTGCGGTGCTGGCAAATGCCCATGCCAATCGTGGCGATAAATAGTTGTTTGGGTCACCAGACGGTTCGGCCGCATCTGAGACGCTGTCATTGTACCAGTCACTGATCTGCAGAGCAAATTTGCACGAGGTTGAGCAAGGGGGAACAAACGAAAGAGCACGTAACGTTTCGGACCAATTGCAGTTGATCGAGAAATACGAAGGACGGATTGAATAACCAAATTGGTCCAAATTATAGTACGTTCGCGGACCCATTTAATCTGTCATTCTAACAATACCACAAGTCAGACTCGGACATTCCCCGCATCCACTGCCAGCGCTTAGGGGAGCTTTGCGGAGTATCTGGACTCGAAATGAGACTGGACTGGCAGCCCTGTATCCCCGCCATGTTCGATTTGGTGAACTGAGCCGCGTCACCAAAAGGCAGCCGTGCGACCCAAGCGTTTTTCGGCAACCAATATAACTCGACAACGTGTTGTTCTAATTGACTCGTAGATTCAAAGACTGTCTTGTCAGTATCCAGATATTGAACAGACACTCCGGGATTCCTTCTTTCCAGACCGACAAGCAGCCAGATTGCATCTCTCAGAGCTCAGTCTGACCAACATGCAAATTTGCGGTTGGCTGTCATTGGGAGCACAAGTCACGAGAGGCAACGCTGCAAACACGTTGCTGCATGCAGCGGTGGATCAGCGTGGATATCCTGCCGCAGTCTGGGATGCTGGTTGACCTCTAAACCATGCAAGGCCTTCCAACTTTCGAGCCTGAGCAGCTCCATTCCTCGCCGTTGGCAGCACACGCCATCAGTGCCGCGGCGACCGCGTCTGTCTTAATAGCAAGCATATCTATCCCTACTTCTCGTCACAAAACCATTTCGGTGCGCATTCATCTCTCCCCATGTCGTCCTTCCAGCCTCATCTCCACCGCAAGCTGGTCGAAATGCTTCCCTTTGCCTCGTCCCTGTGCATTCTCGCCGCTCTCGCCACCGGTTCCTTCGCTCTTCAAAGTAGCGCCAATGTTTCTGCCTCCCCTGATGTCAGTAAATCCAGGATGTACTCCAGCGCCATTTCAAGCATCATTGCCGCGGTCACCCCGATGCTGGCACTCATTTATTTCTGTCCATTGTACTTGCTCTATCGACACTCCAGACGTCACCCAAGAACACTCAACAAGGTATCGGGAATTCGTATTCAACAATATGGTCCACGTACGTCTAAGAACCGTTGGTCCCACTCGTGGCGGTAACCTTGTGGCTTACACGTGCTACAGTTATCTATATTTTTCTGCTGTTCAGCAGCTTAGCGCAGGTTGATTCGTTCACATTGCCGTCTTGGATTACTGAATAACTGCATTGCGAAATATAGGTTGCCGATGCAACCTGGCTTTTACTACAGTACAAGTACAACAACAACGCACCCGACTTAGCGACACGCACAGGGGTGCGTTTTTTGCTGTGAGTGCTTTCCGCGGTAGGCTAGATGAACACGTTCCGTTGCTGATATTGTGCAGGTTTGCAGGATCTTGGACCACCGTTACGTCTGGAACGTATACCCTTTTCTTTCTTGATCCGCTCTGGTCACGACGTCCGATTGCGTCGATTGGCACGCAAGCAGTATGGGTACTCGTAACATGGGTTTTCTGGGTTGCAGGCACCGGAGTGCTCAACAAATCCCTTCCCTCGCTATTCATGAATAACTCTTGCGAAGGAGTCGTCTACTGCGGGCAATTGCAAGCACTGTTCGGTGAGTGTACTGTTAGTGCATATAGATGCCACCACTGACCATCCCCGTAGTACTTTCGGTTATTGAAATGTTGGTATTTGATGAACTTCGAGTCCTGGTTATTCTGACTTGAACATCTGACAGACTTACTTTGACATTTGGCATGATGGTTATCACATGGCTGGTGTGGAGGTCTGCGCGGTACGTCCGTCAACCAGTGGTGATCAGAGCTCCTCCAATATGACACGGCATTGGAATGCATTGGGGAGTCAGCGGTAGGCAAATCTGAATTGTGCAGAGATGGAGCAATACCGCTCCCTAGATCAAACTCACGCTGTTAAACGACCTTTATACCCCCCACAAGGAACCTCTCAGCTTTTAGTGGCATTACAATGATCCCTTGGTCAGATTTACAGTTTATGATGACGGCCACTTTTTATATCTTCGTCAATGTTGAAATACGATGTCGCTGGACGGATGCATATATTTATAATGAGGTGACTCGCAGGCGGTACTACCCTTTCCATAGCCCATCGTATATGTAGCTCCAGAAAAACGTCTATAGTTTCCGGGAGGGCAGATTCGCCATACCCAGGTTCCCTAGGAACGACACGGCAAATATTCTCACTCATTTCTTCACTTGCCATTCAGGAGGTTACAATGCAGCCAATCGGTAGGGCCATCACAACCCGGATGACTCGGACGAGGGGTCATACTAACCAGGACGCGGCAATGCCTTGAATACGGCTGAACTTTAACAGAAACCTTGTTGGGAGTCCGCGCGCCCAAATGTAAGTCAGTGCGCTAAGAGAGGACAACGTGGGCTGTCCAGTGTCGATCCTGTTTGCTGCGTCCGTCAAGGACCCCTCTCCGAGGGTTAGGCCTTAGGGTCCAGTGCGCGCAGGGACAGGCAAAGGGGCCTTGCTACCACAATTCAAGCCCCGCCCAAACAGCGGCTAGCCCGGCACCGCTATAACTTTTAACCTCTTCCTAATCCGCCTCTCTCTCTCTCTCGAGTCTCAACACAGCGGTGGGTGGGAACCTGACCTCAACTAGTCTGGCGATTATAGTGAGCGATTGTTCATACATTCGTTCGCTTCATTATATTTTCTTGGCTTTCGTTTTCGTCTGATGCACCTGGCTACGACACGAGGCTATCTGGTGTGAGAATCGTCCCAGGTCGCTCGCCTCTCTGGGCCAGCTTCGGGTGTTATGGCGAGTCTCATGCCAAGGCAGGGCATACAGCATTCACCATCGCCGTCAACTGACCTATGCATGACTCGCGCTAGGTCAATTTCCACCAGATGGTTCCACAATCATTAGGGGGCAATGTCGTCAGTGATGCGGCGACCGGGTCCGAGAATTACTCACTCTTTTAATCTGGGTCCAGTTTTGGTGACCATTATACCTAACCGACGAGTGTAGTTCTTGTTGGGCAGCTATACTACTCCGGGAGGCCGCGGTATCTGCTTCCCTTTTGTCATGGCTCAATCAATGGCACATTCCCTTCACGCTCTTTTGGTGTCCCTCAACAGGTGTTAGGCTACCACCTAATTGTTATCGTTTATTCTGGGAGATGGCCAAGTGTTTCCTGTCAAGCCCCACCCAAGTCGGACGCCGCGAATCGACCTGGTCACTCCTTCAAGGTCGTATTCGCATGCCGTTAGTGGTTGGTAAATATTATGTTAGTGATTGCGGCGCCGAATTGCATTTTACAGGTCATGCGGAATCTGATGGAAAATACTTGCGACCCTTACGTTGCATTCTTCACTATGCGAGATGGCTTTTGCCCGTTACTTGCTGAGGGACAGCGGCAGATGCGGTGTAGGACAACGGCTGGGCATGCTCCCCAAAAGTGCTAGTGACTCGGACCGACGATTTCTATTCTGGTTCAGGTTCTGCCAAACATTGTTACCCGCCTCACAAATATGTAGTGCTGTAGAGGCGGATCCCGCGCAGCCACAATTTATCACATATATACGGAGGGGCAGATTGCTGTTGTCCATCCTCAGTCCCCCCTATGCCGCTATACCAACGGAAAGGTAAAATTTCACACTGTCCACACTACATCCATCTGATACACTTTTTGAAGCCTACGCCTTAAGGCTTGTCTTACTTGCATCGTACCCGATTTACTCGGGCGCAGTCAATCTCTTGCAGTGCTTAGAAGATGTGACAAGCTGTGCCATAGACCCGAATAGTCAGGCTTGCGTTTCAAGCATCAACGTGTCGAACACGACCGCTATTTCGCTGCTCCGTACGAGCAGAGGCTCCCCCATTGTGGCCTTTCCCAGTTCTACGGACGTAGCCACTGCGCTCTCGTACGCTGGCTGTGTTGATTACTGTGGAGCAGGCCAAGAGCCATTCAACTGGACTGTATTCTCGCAAGAGTATGCCGCATGGCTCCTGCCGTATCTTGCTTTGCTCTCCCAGCTCCCTTTTGGTGCTCGACGCAGGACAGATAATCTCATGTCTGTGATCTTGACACTCGGCTCACCAACCCTCGCTGGCTACTCGATATATTTAACCCTCCTTAATGCGCGATGGGTCAATGACCAGCTTTTTGCAGGGATTGACTATCCAAGTGCCGCGGTCCGCCAGTCTGTGGTGCGGGTTTTGACCAGTCTTCAGCAGGTCCCTTTACGCGTTCACCCTGGGGAATCTGGTCGATTCGAGTCTCTCGTCGTTCACCCAGATAACGATGGCTGGTGGGCTACGCTTGCAGAGGAACTCGACTACTCACACACCTGGTCAATTGCATCCGCAACGTCGATCACCTGGGTGTTCATTGCCTATCTGCTTACCGTTGCCAACTCCCTCTCCAATGTTAAAGACAACATTAACTCCAACGGACAGGGAACTGGTTCGGTGTGGCTTTGGGTCTTGCCAATTGTTGTGGGCTGGTTAGTTCTTTCGCCTAAATGTGACTACACGCGCGTGCACGACGCGTACGACAAGGCGAATAGACAGGTGTTCGTGGCGGATTCCCGTGACCCCAGTGCAGCTCCTACGCAAGTTACCTCTAACTTCGGTTCGACCATCCGCCCCAGTCCGGATTGGAAGTTATACGACAGAAACATCACTTCTCCAGACGAGTCACGAATTCCTCCAGTATTCAATTATGCTAGAACGTTGTCGTGGTCTCGAGCTGTCTATGTGACCTCGCTATATTACCGAGCAGCATGGCGAAAGTCCAACCATCGTGTCGGCGTCGACGGCAAGCACATTTCCTGCAATGTGCACAATGATGTCCCCCGACAGAGCCGACTAGGGAACCGCGATCAGATTATTCGTTACTGTCACCCGGATAATCACGAATACCCCGGACCTAACATCCTCTGGCCCAGAGGCATATTCTTTAACATGATCGTGGCATCCCTCATGTCGCTGCAGCTGCAATGGGGGACAACGGGTGCAGCCATTCTCGTAGTCTGGTTCACCCCTACCATTGTAAGTGGTTTTCTATGGGGAGATGATCCAGTGACTCAATGTCAACATCCTAGGGAGTCGGATGCCGTTCTCTCGCATACTTGATGTATGGGACGCTATCTACCGTCGTGTGGATCTTGCTTGTTTCGTCCAGCACACTTGGATATTATGCACAACATCTGATTGACGATCCGCCTGCCCCTGACTTGGAAAGCGATGGGCAACCCACATTCTTCATGCTTTCCAAAGTCCCCAAACGCACCCCGACACCTAGCATCAAAGGCAATGGTTCTGGACTCTCAGAGGGAATAGACGATGTTGCTATATCATTGCAGGAAATTCAAGCCCCTAGCGCTGGTGCAGAGGGAGAAGACCTACGACTCAACACCGATTCAGACGAACCCGCGAGCATTGCCACAATTAAATACCTTAATGCTGGGCGGATGCATTCTCGGACGATTGCGCGTGTTGCGGATTGGTTACGGTGGATAGGGAAATCACTCGCCATCATCAATGCGATTGGAATCATCGCCAATTCGGTTTTCCAATACGCGGGCGTGTACGATAATTGTTATTGTGATTCGAGCGTTTACACCTGGGGTTCTTCCGCGTTCAATGTCATTACTCCTATCGCGAGTGACATCGAATTAGCTAGCAATGCTTGGATAGGTGCGCTGGCGCTTGCTTTGACTTGTTGCGCGTTTTTTGTCGGTACGATTTATCTTATACGGGATTCCTTGCCTTCCTAGTTTATTTTGGTATTAAGGACTTTTATTTAACTCCTTGGTGTAGCCTACTTGTAGAGCACGTGGAGTCTATGACGGATGTGTATTTATAGTAGGTACATAATGGTTAGAACCTGGTTGTGGAAGAAACCTTCAATTTCACTAGCTTGAAGATCAACGTTGTCAACTCTCTCCCAGTGATCGGTTCGCACGATGCATGACCATGGGTTGGTGCCTGGTCACCAATCAACCGTACAAGCTCAACTCGCCCGTGCGCGTGAATGTCCCCGCGTGCATGGGGTCCAAAAAACCACGGTGCCTCGTCTTTTCCCACCTTTGCCAATTGAATCTTAGAATGCTCTCCGCTTGAGTCAACCTGTTTGCTAGATTCATCATTCACTAGAAGGGAGCTGAAGCGCTGAAGATTCAAGTCAATCACTACCAAGTTCGACTCGATCCAATGTGCGTAATGGTCCACAGGAAATGTCTTGGGCAGGGGGATGCATTAAGAATTTCAAAGAAGCCATGTAATCACGTCGAGAGACTGGAGAGCGCGACGGCCTGGAAGGCACTGATGCCTCTTCGACTCCATGGCGAACTTGTGAGCACTAAATTTAATCTAATTAATGGCGGTATAGTTTGACCAGGTTTCGAGCTACAGTCAAGAACCGTTGTTACAGTGTCCGTTTTTTTTGGTACTTACTATGGTGACACTGCCAGAAGGTTATCGCAACTTTCGAAACCAAACATTTGGTTACACCTTTGGAAACTTCCTTTCGGCAGGATGTTCCTATCCTGACTTCTGGACGCGTTACCTCTGAACAGTTACCCTTATAGATTGGTGTGACGTTAGTGTGTATGTATGTATGTGTCGATTTTACCTGACTGACCTCATGTATCTTATCATAGTCCCTACGTCGGACCCTTGGCGGTGAATCAGATTCATAATCGGCCATTCCTACTATCACCTCGGTTGCCAAGGCTCACTGGCACCCTGAGCACGCCAACCAGATGGCAATCGGCCAAACAAACTTCGGCGTTGCCAGTGGAGCGTACCTTGGCAAGCTGTGTCGCTCACATGATTGGCTGCATGCCATGTTCCATTCATCTAGGTTCGCGAACGTGATCGTTGGCATCAGATTCATTTGATCCAGCATCCTCGGTGTGGTCACAAGTTCTGCCAGAACGTGCCCATGAGGCTTGGGAGTTCTCATGGCTTTCTGTGCAACCCTGGGATGCTGTATTCATCTCCCATTCATGAAACACGGGTTACATTGCAGCCAATCGGTAGGGTTGTCGCAACCCGGATGACAAAGGCGATACTGACTATATTAACTCCAGGACACGGAAATGCTTGTGCACTTTGCAGCGATACCATTCGTGCCCACATCATTCCGCCCGTCGTAAACTAGTTCTCTTACGACCCATAGCCACCATGGCCCAAGTCCCGCGTTTCAACGATGACTTTACGAAGGCGGTAGGGGATCGTCAACCCGGATGACAAGGGGTAATACTGACTGCATTAACCCCAGGACGCGGCAATGCTCGTGCAATTTTCACCACTCGCGACCCAACCCCAACTCCAACGTACTTGCAACTGGGTGACAGTCCGGGGCCTTTGTGGCACGCTTGTTCAAACTCATGACTTTGCCGAGCATCTGCGCACCCAGCATGGTGTCACAAGTCCAGACGGAACACAACTGAGGTGTTGCTGGGTCAATTGCTCTGTTGAAATGAAGAAAGAGAGCTTGACAAGGCATGTCCAAGAGAAACACCTCGAATTGAGGTACGCATGCCCAAACTGCAACGAGCAGTTCGCCCGCACCCACACGCTGCACAACCATATATCGAGAAAGCACTCTGACAGTTAAGTGATAACTATCTGGCCTGTGAGTGGCTCTGTTATCATTCCCGTTGGAGTGTTGCTTGCCAAGCTGTGTCGCTTACATGATTGGCCGTGTGCCACATGCCATGTTCCAGATCTAGTTTCGTGAATGTGAGCTTTGGTATCAGATTCATTGGGGTTCCGCCACCACCGTCGCCACGGAAATTGTTTTCTTCCTTCTCACTGGCAGCTTATGTAGGCTCTTTGTTTTCATACTTAAATGCTACTATGCTATGATGTCTCTGCCCGGAGCCACATCAGTTTGAGCCCAGGGATAGGTCACCTCCACCACCTGATGAATCTCACCGACTGGCTCATCTTG
>JBBPQP010000289.1:0-31525 GCA_038092555.1 Boletus subgraveolens | reverse complement strand
GGTCACGTACACTTACACGGCCCCATGCACGGTCATGGTCACGCACACGGATTTGGAGACAACCTACCCGACGAACCACCGCTCCTCGCCCCTGCAATTCACCATCACGGAAACGCCCATCCAGCCCAATTCGCAGGCGATCCACCACCCAATCCAGGAAATCCTGCTCCCCCACCCAACTTTATGGGCTTTCCCTTTCCCTTTCCCTTTGGCAACCTCAACAATAACAACAATGACGACGACGACCTACCTGGGGCAGGTCCTGCAAATCCTCCCAACCCTGATCTCAACCTCGATCCCAGGCTACCTTCCCTTGTCTCCTCATTGCCGTCCACACTTGCGGTTCTTCATCTTCCCCAGCTTTCTCCCGCCGCTCTCAGAGAGATCGTGGAACGCTGCGAAGGTATCCGTGTCTTGGGCATCGTCGTAGGCAACTCCTTTGCGTCCCCAGCTCCAGTCAAAGCGAGTAAAACGGCACATCGAACGAAAGGACACGCCACGAAATCGGGGATAAGACCCGAGGTCAGCGTACTCGCCGGTATCCTCTCGCGCGCGAGAGTACTACGAGAATTAATTATCGACGCCACCGGCACAGACATCTCTGGGCGCGCCACCGGCGCCGCTACAGATGGCAGAGCAGGTGGATCGCACACCTCGCCATCCAGAGGCGCGTTGCTCACACCTCTCGCCGTCCGCATGCTCATGCGGGAGTCCCCGTGCCTGAGGCGAATCGTCAGCGAGGGTCGTGTATGGGAGGTGCGTTTTTGTTTCGTCTCTCTGTTGTGATCGCTGACTATGGATGTTTTTAGTCCCGTACGCCCATCCCATCGTCGCCTGTTCCTTTCCCGCACTGTCTCGCCATCGACCTCACGCTCTCTAGGGCCCGCTATGGTCCTGGCTCAGGCAACAGTCATGCCCATGGCTCACCTGGCTTTGGAACGCATGGTGGTGGGTATGGTCAAATAGAAACGGGGAACGACCATTGGTTCTGGCTGACGGACAGTGCGAGCGGGGGCAAGGTTTACAGTGGATTCTGAGGGTGAAGATGCTTGAAACGTCGTCTTGTTCTTGACCCAGCATGTAACAATACCCGTGTATAATACGTCTAGTTGCACATGAAATCTTGCTGTACCTTGCTTTGGGACGCATCCGTTTTCGGACGTTGCCAAGGGTGCAATGACCTTCCGAGTGCATTGATCGACGTCCATTCGACGTGCGAGAAGTTCATCAAAATAATAGAAACACTACATTTAGACTCGAGAACCATTCGAGAGCGCCTCATGAAAGGAAAGCTTATCACAAGGCAATAGTCCCATAGATGACTCGTGACATTGGAAGAGCAGAGTGAAAATCATGTGTATACGATACATGATCAATAGATGTTTAAAGGGATACCTATCAACGTGTGTAGATCGTACAAATGAGATATCACAACCCAGGACAAAAATACGTCGTCAAATGAAGCATTGCCATGATCATCGCGGCGGGATGCTCCAACCACATCACCCATTCGTCAGCCTAGTCGTCATTTATTCTACGCACTTTCTCTCGCAGCTTTACTTTCAGCAAGCTGTTTCGCGTCATCCGCCCAATCTGATTCCCGGATTCCAAACTCCACTGGAAGGACAGTAAAGTTGAAGTGGGTGAACGTCAATCCATACGGCTTGCGGACGCGTGATTCCCAACCCTCCGGAAGACGTTCCTCGAAAAGAACCGTCCGGAGATCGTCCACCCGACCACCAAAGATGGCGAGCATCGTCGACGAGCTAACCAAAACGAGTGAGAGAGAGACACGTTAATCCTAAACCGAATGGGATGAATGAAACGAATGACGTACTTGGCACTGCCAAACATCTTGTGGAAGAGACTCAAGGTGTAGTCTTTGTTGGTCACTTTTGCCTCTGCGCGACGTTTACCCATGATGCGAGACATGTCTTTCTTAACGAGGAGTGCCTTTCCATCGGCGTCCTTGCCTGTGGCAAACGAGAGGAGTTCCTCGATGAACGCGTGGTGCTTTATGGATTGATTGGGTTGCAGTGCCGTATCCAGTCCTACACACAGCGTGAACAATTCGGTTCACGCTCGGTAGCGCGTCAAAAGGTTTTACGTACGGGTGAGCGAAGCGTCATGTTCGATGCCGTTGTGCAAGTCAAGCTCCTCCAAATCAAACGTATCCTCGCTGTAACTCTTCTTCAACATGCGCGCCGAGAAATGTGGCACAAAGGAGCAAAACGAAGCGCTAAAGTTATAGGTCGTACGGATCTGGTGCGTGAGGTCGGTGAACTTGATCCCTCGTCCACTGCGTGAAATGATGCCTAAAAGGGATGGGAAAGAGAATGCGAACACAGGTTCAGTGAATCGGGGTGTGCAATGGTCGTGGAAGAAGAAGAAGGTCCAGACGTACCATGGTTGGCCATTGCGTTGATCGCTGGGCAAGAACACCGACTGTCGCCTTCCCGGGGTGGCCTGTATTCTGGCCAGTGCCCTCCATAACCCGGGTGACCTTCGGGCGTCACTTTGCCAACGGGTCGGCTAAATCGCACGAGATTGCCGAGCGCCAGAAGGACATCCCAGGTCATCAGACTGGCATCGAAAAGAGCATTAGAGATGGTACCGAGAACCGCCATTGCGCGCTAGGAGGGGTAAACGAGGAGGGATGATGGGAACGTGCCGGGCAGAGGGAAGAGGGGTGGAGCCTCGAGGACACTCTAATATATAACTGGCACGGGAAGCGAACAAGGATGTTGCCTATTACACACACGCCTCCGCAATTTTCAATACATTTTGAAAGTGCGCTCTGGAAATGAATGGAATGTGATCCGGATAGATAACATCGTCACGTAAATGCAAGAGGAAAATCTTCGTGCAAGTGAGTTCAAGGATGGAAACAGTGGATGAAAAGAGACCAGGCTACATTATGCCCAGGTCGCACGACCGAGGGAGCTGAGCGCTGAGAAATTGCATAGAGCCACGTGGTGATTATTGCCAAGTTTATCTATACGATGGTGGTGGGAAGTCCAGCCACGAGGACTTCAGTTACTAGAGTCTGAGTGAGGCTTACCTTGTAGTACCCGGGAGATCCTTTCCCTTTCAATGGCAGTCTAGGACGATAATGAATGTATTTGGACCACTCAACAATCTGACCATAGCAATTGTGGGGGTACACCCTAAAATTAGTTGAATGAACCCGCGAGGAGAACAGAAGCTCGTTGTTGATATACGGACATTGGCGAGGAGTACACGGTCGAACAAACATGATTCGATTCAGGTTATCCTGGTTTCTAGATTCTGGATGAGCAACCGTACGGAGCGTCAAGTTAACCTCCAAGTCGCTGATAGCATGGAGCAGAGCGGAGTTTCAGCGTTCACGATGCCTCCGTAACGCATGGAACTAATAATTAATGTTTCAAGACAAGGCCGCACTCCCCCCACATGCATATGCTTGCATTGTCTCAGGGAAAGAGAGCTGGGCAGAATGTCTGGGGAAGATTGGACGCGAAGAAACGAAATCTACTCAACTTCTTGACTATGAGAAGGCAGACCAGAGAACTATCGATCCGACTTTCAACCCATCCAGGGAGGTGACCCATACTTTGAGTAACGGCGATGAGCCCGGCGCCTCAGATGAGGTCACGTCGGAATCATTGTTGCGGACTGCGTCAGCACAGTGCTACTAGTCTCCCCAAACCAAACCTAAAACTTCGAGATCAGAAGACAGTTGTTCTGTTCCTATGGGACAGCGCTCGGGTGAGAAATACATACCATAACTCGGTGAGTACTCGACTTCTGTAATGCATATTAGGAGGGTTAGGACTCGGATGTTGGCGACGGATGTCGAATCCATTCATCTTGAGTTTCTCGGCCTCCCGGCACTCGCATTCTGCTTCCTCGTTTGCTACTCTTCCTCCAAATGCCTTCGTTCCCGTTCCGCTTCCTCGGCGGCATGAGTTGCTGCTTCCTGGGCCGCGGTCCAAGCATCCGGGCGTGTCGGCTCCCATAGCCCACTGTGGGGCGCATCACGGATGACGGCAAATTCTTCGGCGTAATCAAGCGGTTGCTCCAGTCTCGGATCAGCCACGAGGATGTTGACAATGCGTTGACAGCCCGACAGGGGAGAAGCACTGGAATTACATAAATTTGAGCGTATCCGGTTAGTAGAATGTGTAGCCCGTCATAGCAAGCTCAGAGCTCGTGCCCCATCTACTTACCTTCATTTCGACTAGACGATATTGTGTTGTTTAAAACCTTCATCGAACACTCCCGGCAGGAATTCGGCTCTGCGGTTCTAGTGCATGACATCACCGCTCAACTTGAACATGCTCGGGATCAATACGACCTCCTTGTAGAACGAACTACCAGTCGATCGGAGTTAATGCGGTCCTACAGACACCTTCCTTGCTCTCTTACAAAGCTGTCAACACCCGAACATCCTCAACTTCACGATGGACACCTACAGCGCTGACGCGATCGCGTTCATAAACATCATCCAGGAAGATTATGAGGCTTTGTTCAAGCCTCGGTGACGTCAGCGTATATGGATCACGATCATAGCATCACTTTTTATCTACATTTTTACCTCTTTCCCTGATAGTCACAATACCCTTTCGAACCTGTTTCTGCGAAATTGGGATACACAGCTGCATGATCGCACCTCCCAGGAAGCGAAAGGCACCACCTACCACTGCCCGAACTTCACGGTTTGCAAGTATTTTTCCGTTCCGGTACTCCCGACGTACGTCACCCTCAGTAAGCATGGGAGAAAACCGGATCACATGCTAGGGGACATATGACAAGGGCTGAAGCGAAGGAGTGGGAGTTGTCACACCTTTGGGATCACATATTACGACTTCCCATCTACGAGAATTCAGCAGCTGATCATGGTGTAACGTAATTACACCTGTCACCGATACTTATCGCCGCGTCGTGTACATAGATTCACCCACACGACCGAATCCATGTTCTGCATTTATGTGCTGAGAGTCCAAACAACGAGCTGATAATAGCGTCATGGCGTCCGGCGCTTGTAAGGGGAACGAGATATTTTCCAATGAGATCTAGCGGTTCGGACAGTGATGAGTGGGAGTACATGGTTGTCAACTATACATACACACGAGCTTGTTTAGTATCGTACATCGTGAGTGCCAGAGATATATGGAGTGGCGTTACGATGTACATACGAGAGCTCACATACAAAGATAACAAATAAACATTCCGCGTGTCACCTGGACAGTGGGTTGTGCAAAGCTGAGTGAAAAAACAGTCTATAGAGGATCGTGGCCCGTTGTATGCCAAACGTGAGGTTCAGAGAACACCGCACATCGATAGACATTCTAATACATCTATTAACCGACCATCAGAAACCAGACCCTGGTGGAAAGATAAGTCGATGGGATACTTACCTTGTCGCAACAGATTCTGGCGATAAAAAGAAAGGAATGGGTGAGCCAGGTACCGCTATCATGATGACCTGACATTATTTCGTTGAAGGTGATCCAGGTTGTCCTTGAACGCGAACCAGCAGAACGCGCCGGATAAGCAGACGGCTAAGGAAACATATGTAAAGGAATATCGCTAGGGGATGAAGGCGATCAGAGAGTGATGATACAATGAGAGACATACTATTACACACCTCATTCCGCAATGTTGGATATTGGTAACATGTAATACGGGATGGCCCATCAAATAGCTGGTAAAGGGGTTCTGATCGTGACGTAAAGGCACGGCACGATACAGTGAAAGACCCATGAATTCCTCTCTGAAATTGGGTTGAATTTTGGCGTTGCTGACGATGCCTTCTTAGGGTCGATGGAGACATATGTGGAGGACAGGCGGGGCCGTCGAAAGTGACGGGCGGGGGAAGAGACCACGGCAAACCTAAGACGTCGCTGTAGATACTATTTGAATGCAAAGGGCCGACCCTAGATGTTACACGCGCAATGGAAAGGGAGTTGAGTGGTTTCAACGGTTCATCTGGGGTGTTCCTCCCTCGAAGCTTCACAGGGGCGTCAAAGATATCGGATATCTCTGGAACGTTGGGGGACTCAAACGGTTCAGTCGAAAGAGCTGCAGAAGAGAGGACGGCCGAATGGCTGAAGGAAGCAGAGATGACTCTACGAGGAGTGACGTCAAGGAGAGCACCAGTGGCTAGACGGTACAATGAAGCCATCGCGGACCGTATTCATTCATGCTGGGAGCAGCTCACAATTTATATGGCTGCATTCACATGCCCCACGGAGGTGACATAGTTCATCGTAATGTCCTGGGCGAATTGGACCGACATGGTCATCTGTAATGGAACGGCCTTAAACTGATTGGGAGTTCTGAATCTGCCATGCAACTAATCTGGTTTGGTCACACGGCGAAGCGACGACTCCGCCAAGAAAACCAAGATCAGATTAAGCGTAAATCCTGGTAGCTCCGCTCTTTGGATGATTCGGTGCATGAGAAATAAGATGTGGTATGATGCGATGTTGACACTTACCGACCGCATGCTCGACTACTTCTGTGTGGATTATTGGTGCTCCTGGGCGGGGAAAACCAATGAATAGGCCGTCCAAATTGTCTACGAACGTGGCAAAAAGCTGTAGGAGTGGTGAAGATGGACCGCATAAACGCCGCAGAACGATGGGCAGCCCAACGGCTATCCTGAGTAAAAAAAACTGGCAAAGCTGATCAACTCTTCTAGGATGAGGACCGTCCACATCATGAAATTTGGTCGAGCGGTTGAGTCGGGCTTGAGGTGGTGCCAAGACCCAAGATCTACCCACAAGAAGAAGAAGGGCTACTCACCTCGCGGTATCGAGGTCCGTCTCTGGATTCTCGCGGTTACGCGTCCAGTCAGAAAAGGTGACGCCAAGCGGCCAAGATCAGCTTGTCTAGACTTTGCGATGTGTTACCCGGGAAAAGCCAAAGGGCTTCCCGATTTGCCTCCCTTTGCGAGGGCTCGCCAAGTGATCAGGACAGCAGATCTGCTATCACAAGAGAGGCTGCTGCGGAATGAACTACGCCGCTAAGCTCATGATTCTGCAATAAGCCGAGAGTCCGAGGACACAGCAACGATTGAAGATTAGTCCGTACAAAGTTAGTACCAAGCGTATACTGTAATGCACGCACAAGCATGTTGGCAATCCGGATTATCCGGTATTTCGGAAGCTTGTGGCATCACACGAGGATGCCGTGCAACTCGGTGCTGCGGCGCGTGTGTGGAGCGAGTCGAAATGAATTTTGCCACAGACCACTCCAAGTCGTTCCGCCGCCGCGTGGGCTCGGCGGTGAAGACGTCAATTAAATCATGTTTTGACCACTGCTTGGACGGCGGCGTCGCTGAGATGCGGCCAATTGGTGTCCAGCTAGCAGTCGGTGCAAATTCGTGAACTGCCTTTTGCCGCACGGACTGCACGTGTTGTAAGTCATGTTCTCCAACACTCACGCTCCAGGCTCGATCCATGTCTTGGATAGGTAGTGATAACGCCTGGCCAACACGAGGCGCGAACTTTCACGATGATAGAAAACCCTTGCGTTCCCGGAATCTTGGGCCGACTTTCTGACTCTCGACGATGACTATCCCTACCCATGATTCTGAGCTTCCAGCTCAAGCACTGCAGAGCCCGATTTCTGGGAGTCCTCTTCCTCAGTACGGTTTCGGCTCTAAATTCTCTTTCGATTCTCTCGTCCAAGACAATCCATTCCTCTTCCGCGTCTATACTCCTAAGACCCACTCACACATTTTCGACCATGTGGCCGAACCCTACTTCGTCGGGCAAAAGTTTGACGAGCATTTTACGCGAGCAGCTGAACAGCTGAAAGATTCTTCGCTTTCCCCTGGCGAGTCAATCGCCTCCGCTTGCACGTATCGAGACGTCGCCCAGCACATGGACTGGACCCAGAGACACATGTCCCCATTTATCTCGACTACTTTCAGCTTCGTCTGGGCAATCTGGGAGGCCACCCGACGCTACAAGGTCGGTCTGAAACATGATATCGAAATCGCTGTCATCGATGCAAGGATGCTCGCCGGCCGAGCGGCCACTGCATTGGAGTTGTTGCGGAAAGGTGCCCCCAGAGAGTAGGTCCACCTACCACTCCAATCCCATCCAAATTTACCAACTGAATTACCTAGGAGACACCTCGATTACTGGAAATGGTACAGATACGCACTGGAATCGCAGGACGTTCTGGTGCACGGGGCTATTCCTGTTCCAGCCGTTCTAGCCTCCGTCCCCCTTCTTTCCTTGATCGATAAACTTCCATCCTACTTCCTGCGCCAAGACCGCGATCCAAAGTCATCACCGCCCTCGTTGGATTGTCTGTCTTGGGATACCATGGAGCGGAAACCGAGTTTCCGACGATTTTGCCAAGACATGTCTGACCAGTTTTTGCGGCTCTCCGCCGAGCATCGCCTGCGTGATGCGACCGGAGGCTCCGTACGCTTGGCGATGGCCTTCCTCAGACCATGGTTCCACAGAGTTGTCGCCAAAGACTTTTCGGGAGCGACTGACGAGGCTTGCACCCTTGCCTTTATGATCGCACAGTGGCCTGCCCAGTGGTGGTCACGGGACCATCTAGAAATGTGGACAGTCATCAGGTCGCTCGTTCAAGCAGTCGCCGAGGAGGTTCGGGAGAAGCAAAGAGGGGAGATGAACGAGGAGGTTCGCAGATTACGGGACGTTGTAACAGACCTCGAACGCGTTGTGGAAGATTATGAGGAAGCTGAAGTGATTTCCAGCGTTGATCCTGCAAAGGAGAACAACGACCTCAAAGAGGAAAACGTGGTTCTACTACCCACTCCACCCCTCTCCCCTCCGCCGTCTACCCCACCCTCCGTCACTGAATGCCACTACCCTGTGCCCATCGATCCAACTCCTGCCATTTCTGTTCCAATACCTGCGGCGCAGGATGCCGCTTCGGTTGTACGACCCGTGGAAGGTTCAGACAATTCTCGTCCGACAACGGTTATCCTCTCTCCCACCATCATCATACATCAACAGCAACAGCAAGAACAGTGCTCAGCCGCGGAGACGCACCCTGATTCACCGTCGCCGGAGCACGGCATTGCAAAGCCGCGGAAAGCTCGATCGCACTCACTCGTTGAGACGACCTCATGTATCATCACTGGCGTCCTCATCGGCGCCTTTATCACTCTTTGCATCATCAACTCCCAACGACGCACCCTCATTTACGTCACCTAAGCGGCAACCTTGACCCGAAGGCTGAACGTCCAACTTACGCACTCAGTGCAGTGTAAGACGGAAAGAAGAACATACCCTACGATGTATCAGTACTTTGAATTCGGACATTACTTATATTGGTATATATTATCGCGAGCTGGGCTTCCGTTACCTAGCTAGATCTAGTGACTTGCAACATGTACTGTAGTATGCACAAGCGAAATGGCACTGGTGATGAATTTACAACATAACTTTCAAAATTACTGTCACGCTCACTCACGTCAGTCAGTCATGCATGTCTTGTCCTCTCAGTCTCACCGGACCCAACTCCTCCTTACTGCGGTGTCGGCCTGCGTGATCACTTCCACGTTATTCGTCGCCTACGATGCATACCGCCGGAGAGAACGGCGAAGAGACCTCAATGAAGATGTTCTCCGGTCGATAACCACTCGTGCAGAACCCTCAGTTCACGAACTTCCGGTGATGACTGAAGAGAGCAACACCGAGGAGACATACATACGTTCCAACCGCATCGGCGGGTACGACGAAGACCTCATTAAAGAACAACTCGCGCGAAATTACGCATTTTTCGGTGACGAGGGCATGGCCTGCATCCGCGCTGGTTCCGTAGTCGTCGTGGGTTGCGGAGGTGTTGGCAGCTGGGTTGCAGTCATGCTGGTTCGGTCGTGCGTGCAGTGCCAATGCATTCTCTACCTCCTGTAATAGGACTGGCTCAATTTCTGTTTTGCAGCGGTGTCTCGAGAATACGACTCATCGATTTTGACTACGTGACATTGTCGTCCCTTAACCGACATGCGACAGCTACGCTGTCCGACGTTGGAACTCCAAAAGTAGGCACCGTTGAACGGACATTAAAACAGATTTCACGTTGGGTGGAAGTAGACAGTCGAGTGGAGATCTGGAGGAAGGAAGACGGCGGGAACCTGCTGGAGGGCGCTGACTGGGTTATAGGTAAGTTGGAATCTTTCTCGAAACTGAAGTATGGTTTCATCCCCCGTCTGCCAAAGATGCCATTGATAATATAACAACGAAGGTGGACCTTCTTAAATACTGTCACGATCACAACATCAAGGTACTTATGTTCCAATCACTAGGTGGACGGCGGTGACTCGATCCGATTGCCGGTTTCTAGGTATTCTCATCTATGGGTGCTAGCGCCAAGTGCGACCCTACCCGGATACAAATCAGTGATATATCTTACACGATTTATGATCCCCTCGCGCGTTCTGTGAGGCGGAGGCTGCGTCTCCAGGGCGTCTCATCTGGTATACCCGTGGTCTATTCCACCGAGGTTCCCGGAGAGGTCAAGCTGTTGCCATTGCCCGAGAAAGAGTTCCAGAAAGGCGACGTCAAGGAATTGGGTATATTCGATGATTTTAGAATTCGGATACTGCCTGTGCTTGGTGTGTGCTTGCCTTACATTCTCTTCTGCATGTTGTGCCTCACTACGCTCGCAGGCCCCCTGCCATGTCTGTTTGGCTTGTACATAGTCACCTACGTGATCTGCGATATGGCAAAGAAGCCGATTTTGAACCCTTTACCTATTAAAAATCGCAGAAAACTTTACGAGCGCCTCCTCAGAGACTTGCTCCATCGTGAATCAAAGCTCGTCGGCGAGCAGATCAAGTATGTGTAATCACATTTCATTACTTTGATTCGTTCACCCGATATTCACCGCTCTTTAAATGTAGCAAACTGCCGATTGATGAAGATGACGTTGCGCTCGTATTCGAGGATCTGTATCTTGGGCGATCTGTCGTGCCGCCGCATAACGTCCCTGCTCGACCGCAACTGCTTCGCTGGGACCCCTTGAAGCCATTGATCCCAGAAAATTGTGTTGTGTTTGAGTTTGCGGAAGCGGAAAAGCACCAGAGGGAATGCCTTGGTATCGGCAGTGCGGAAGAGCGTCGACGCCCAATGGAGGTGTGGGGTGATGAAGCACAGCGTATCGTCGACAAGAACGCGGCCGAGATTGAGAAGTATCGTTCGTGGGTGGGACTGTAGACTCCATCTTGTGGTAGCACACGGGCTGGTCTCGTTTCATTAGGAATGTGATTGTGTATGTGAGATTGATTATGGGGAGTAGTACGCCACGTGGCGTTGGCTACTACTGGGCAAGACGCGTCTCGTCTCGACCCTGTACCACAACCGGCTGCACAACTTCGAGACCCACTCGAGATAATCATCGACGCCTTGCATAATGGCATATGTCGCCGTGGATGCGGATGAAGTGAGTACAACATGCGACGGGTCTCGACCAGGCCACGTTGACCATCTTGCTCGTAGCATCTAGAGGAAGGCCCAGAGGGTCTTGAATTCAAATGTGAGTGGTGTGGCGCCCATGTGGGCGTAAGCTAGAGAGATCTCTCCTCCCTTACAGCATTCCTTGGTGCAGACGGTAGAACGCAGCCTGCGTCTTCCAACCTCGACCGTGGTGGGTTTTATGTCTGGTGCTCCCTGCTATGCGTGCATAACTCGGATGAACAGGCTACCTTACCGATCACGGGGCTTCACCAAAAGGTCCTTCCGGCTTTTGGACAGTCGAATGTTATCAACCTTATTTCGACGTCGATACTTCCACAGTCTTGAAGCGCTGCTACACAACATTACTTCCGTTGTCACCGTCTTACCTCACCGCTCTCTCCTCTGGCTCTGACCTATACGGCCCTTTCTGGGTCTCTACTACACTCATTCTTGCCCTTTTCCTCTCCTCTTCACTTGCTGCCAGCATCTCCAAGTACCTCTCTGCGCCGGGTACAGAATATGATTATAATTTTGGGTTGTTGGGGCTCGCCGCAACAATTGTCTATGCATACAGCTTCGGGGTGCCAGTAGCTCTCTGGTTGGCATTGCGGTACTTGGGTGTTGGTGAGTGGGGTATCGTGGATGCCCTCGGAGTGTGGGGTTACGCGCTATTTGTATGGATTCCTGTCTCTGTCGGTATTCTTGTTTGCATGGGTGGTAGAAGTATTGACAAGCAACAACAGGTGCTGTGCGTCATACCAGAGTCCATCACGCGTTGGGTCCTCGTCGGCGTGGCCTTTGGCCTTTCTGGATATTACCTTGGGGCGAATGTCTACCCCATTCTTTCCAGCGTAAGTCGTTCTCCGATCGTATGCGTGGTTTCGATCGGGTTGACTCGGCCACGTTGCAGGCGGATGCAAAGGCGACACGACTTCTCATAATCGTCATCGCTGCGTTGCATGGTGGTCTCGCACTCACGTTCAAAGTACTCTTTTTCAGCTATTACGTCGTACGCGATCTCAGCGCAGGAAGCGATCCTCTACTGTAGTACTATGTGTTGGCTCTTCAAAATGGACATCTCTGTTCCCAGCCAAGGTTAGGCGTTTGGCGCGCCGATTCAATTTATTTATTTAAATTTAAGTTTAAATCCTAATGAGCGCGAAATTTGTTAAATACGTCGCGATGTCGCGTACCAACGCCCCTGACTCGGAGTATAGTATCCGTTGGGTTTCAGTGTCGTCTCGAGGAAACTCACGGGTGCCGCAATACCATGGACACGCCTTCAACAGTCTTGGTGGAGAGCGGAATTCTCGCTGGTTCCCTCCCCTACGACGCAGATATTTTGGCAATGCAAAGCGGTACGTATTGCAATGGAAACCCCTCTTTGAAATCCGCACTTGTTAACTGCAGCGTCTCCAAAGTTGCTGCGAACCCGAGCTCATGCACGAGTTCACTACCACACACGCCCGACGCCAAAGTGCAGTTTGACATCGTCTTTCGTCGTCAGCGAATTCGCACATCGGGCGAGCCCAAGTTCAAGGTGGTCCCTTCGCGCTTCTTAAACCTCAGCGACGACTTTGAGTTCGCCGGGTGGGGTTCTATTTTCAAGATTGCACTCTCTCAGGATGACCTCTCACAGGGTCACCATGCACTCCGTGACCTGCGGAACCAACGAGTGTTAGGTCAATTTGCAGCCAGTGCACTTGCTGCCAACGATATTTTGGGTGGCGTGTTCTATACGATCCCCAGCGTATTCGCTATATCCGGTGTATAGTGAGTTCGTCGGATGTTCTGCTTAGTGGTAGCTAACCATACTCTCCGTGACTTCAAAGCTCGCCACTTTCCATGTTTATTGCCACTTTGACACTATTTCTTTGGCGGCCACTCATGGTGGAGCTGGGCTCAGCTCTGCCAATAAGTGGAGCGCCTTACACTTATTTGTACGTGCTACCGTTCATCTCAGTTCCAAAACTGTCGATCAGGAAGCATGACTCTCGACGTGACAGATTGAATGGGTCAACCAAGGCTGTAGCACTTGTCGGTGCGGCGCTTCTCCTTCTTGATTTCGCCGCAACGGCTGTCGTGTCGGCCGCAACTGCTAGCTCCTACCTCGCTGGAGAGGTTGCCTTGCCATTTCCACCCTACATCGGAGCCTTGCTCGTGTTCGTTGTTTTTACTGCAGTCAGTCTCATGGGGCTTAGGGAGAGTGCAAGAGTTGCGAGCGGTGTGCTTGCATTTCATGTGTGTCACAGAACGTTTTCGAGTGTGAGTCGAGGTAAACTAATCTAATGCGTGCGTGCAGCTTTTCACAATGCTTGGCCTTGCAATCGCATCCATCGTCGCGTGGGCTTCTGCTGGAACTCTCCAACTCCGAGAGAACTGGATCATTGGACAGACAGGACTGTCCTCGCCGGCACCCATTCTTAAACAGGTCTTCAATGGAGTGTGCATTGGTATGCTGGGTTTGACCGGGTTTGAATGTATGTATGTTCCACGACCCGGGATGCCGTTTTGAACACTCGTTGCAGGTGCCCCGGCTTATGCGGCCAAGATGCGACCAGGCACTTACCCAAAGGTTCTGCGCAACCTCCATGTCTCGGCTATGATCTTGAACCCGATGATGATGCTATTCGTGTTAGCGTTGCTTCCGTTTAATGTGCAGACGGAAGAAAACGTGCTGAGTCTGTTGGCGCAAAAGGTTCGATTGATTTTTGTTCGATGTCTACCGTGGCTATGGGTACCGACGACAGGTGCTGTAGGTGGCTGGACACTGGCTACGGATCTGGGTGGCCACAGACGCAGTGGTCGTTCTTTGCGCAGGTGTTCTCACTGGTGAGATGAGATCCACCCTGTAGTTTTTACTGTCTCGCCTTTACTGACGTCACATCGGGTAGGCATAGCGAGCGCTTGTGAACTCCTGGCCGAGTTGGCCCATGATCATGTACTACCTCACGCATTCCTAGCCGCCCTGCCATTCACGGGGGCTCTGTACGTTTCAATTCTAGCATTCGTTGGCTTTAGCGGTGCGATCTATGCCAGCACCGGGGCAGATTTGATCGTTGTCTCAAAGATGTAGGTGACCTACAATGCTGCTTTACATGCGAGTAGTTGGTAACACGTCACAGGTTTTCCGTTGCGTGGCTTGCCGTGATGACGCTCTTCCCTCTCTCACTCGTGTTACTGCGTTTTTCACGACCTCGTCTCCCACGTCTCACACGATGTTCGTTGTCCGGCGTGGTTGGTGCCGTTCTTGTGGCGGTCGCCGTATTTGCGGGAAATATCGCCATTGATCCAACCATTACCGGGTGAGTCACGTACTTTATGGTTGGCCACCAACGTTGAGGTGTCCTTGAGCTGGTTTGCACTCTACTTCCTCGCCCTATTCTTCTTCTTTTCAGTCACGGACAACAAAGTTGCTATTCTCCGCTGGGCGTATTGGGCGTATGACCAGGTTCCCTTTCTCCACCAACTGAGGCTCACACGGAACTGGGGAGGGGGTTTGATTCATGCCATGAAAAGGCTGAAGAGGCAAGAACTTTGTCTGTTGGTAAAGACTGACGAGGTGCGGTACGGTAGAGTCGATGCTTGAGAGTTTGAGCTGACGGAGCAACGTCTTGATTAGATCAATCAATTATTCAATATGATCCTCTATGTTCAACGTAACGAGGAAACATCATGCTTGAAGATGGTCCACTTTCATGCGGGAAAAGTGCCATCAGAAATGGAGGCCAATGCAAAGAGTACGTGATAATCTTCGTCTGGAGCACGTGAGGCTAGGGTTCACGTTCCTTCGTATAGTTCTGGATGAGGCTTTCCCGGACATCACTATTGATTTGGTGCGGTCATCTTTCTCATAAGAAAAAGGACGTGATTCATGTCGTCGTGCAGATGCTGGTCGAAGGGGACTTTAGTCCACAGACAGTGGCAGCCCTTGTACATCGCCTTGAGATTCCGCCCTCGATGATGTTCATGTGTTGCCCTGGACCCAACTTTCCGTATCCTGTGGCTGATTTCGGGACGAGGATCATCATCCTTTAGGACGGATCCTCGTCACATTGCATCCCGGCTTCTTTTGCAGATATTTTATGACGGGAAAGCGTTGGAGTAGCGGAAGAAATGACATGTTACATATTTTTTTTCTTTTAGGGCTAGAGTAGGTCATTGTCGAGCAAACAGGGGCGGCGTTCCCACGCATCACACTAGACAGGCACGTTGAACGTTGCGCATCTTGCTAATTACCACTACAATTCTGTTTCGTTATGGCTCAAAAGTTGCATCCACAAGCTCAAAGGCTGCGAACAATCATCGTCACAATACCTGTTATTGGGGCAACTGCATGTGCGTTCGCGACAGCGTAGTTCAGAGCAGCAAGTAAGATGTCTAACGGCTATCTTGCGAACTTGTGACAGACGTCTTGTACGAACGGCTTGTGCACGGAAAGCCACAAAGGACTCTACCACCGCGGCACGGCACTGAGTCTTCCGGGCAGCACCAAGACATACCGGGTAGAAGTACGGAAAAAACCGGGATGAGCGGCGACGACACGAGTTCGGGCTAGTGGTGGTACTAGTGGATGCTCTATGTTTTGTGAAAGGGGACAGGGCGACATCTCTAAATAGCATGTACTCGCACGAATGAAAACGTCCCTCCAAGAGGTCGTGACATCGTTCGACGTCTATTTGGTCTCCTGTTGCGTTATGATGCGGGTGCCGGGTACGCGTGCGGGATTGAACGAGCGGTCGCAGTCGGCGTAGGCGGCGCCCATGCCGAAGCCAGAGGAGAGTGCTATGGGCCAAGTGCGTCCTAGGGGATGCTTGTGAGTTGAGCGTGTCTGACGAATGGCGGAACGCACTTCGGAAGAGAATGACAGAGGCAACCACGCCGACGCCAAAGCCTACACCACTAGTGACGGGTCAGTGAACGGACGACAAGAGAGACGGAAATGAAGGTACGTTTTGACGAGCAGGTCGGCCACTTTGTTGGAGATGTTCAGTGGTTGGACGACGCAGAGACAGTGAAGAGAGACATACAACAGCGATCATACTGTTGTGAGGGGTGAACAGAGAACGGAACTGAACAGAAAAGCAAAGCCCACCTTTTGACTGACGATATTCTCGCTCGACGTTGGTTGGGACATTGGACAAGTGCGAAACAAATACGAATCAACACTAACCGACCTCATTAAACGGATCCGGCGAGTCAGGTTATGACTTATGCGCAGTCCACGTCCATCATGTCCTCACACCAGTCCCCGATGATTTCGATCCCCAGAAAGACCACAGACGAGGTCGACTGGACGAACCCAATTCGTAATGTAATCGCAAAGTCTTACGGAGAGAATCCGGAGACATATGCCCAGGAGTGTCAGGCTCTCCAACGGTGCAGACAGGATGCAGTCAAGGGTGCAGGAAGTGACATGACCGGTCTGCTCTTTGTCCTTGCTCCCCTTGCACTACCGTTCATTCAATCACAGGCCGCGATCTTCTCTACAAGTACTTTGGCCAGCTCGAACTCCTCGAGCTGCGCTTCTCCGAGATTCGTGTCAATTTCTCCTGGCACGATGCTTTCACCAACAAGGTCACCATGCAAACATCCATCGCCTACGAGAAGGCGTCCATTCTCTTTCAGATCGCTGCCACCCATTCCGCCATCGCCGCTGCTCAGAATAGGTCCGATCCAGAGGGCTTGAAGCTCGCGTTCCATTACTTCCGCACGTGTGCTGGCATGCTCATGTATATCAATGAGAACTTTCTACATGCGCCCTCGACGGATCTTAGTCGCGAAGTGATCAAGTTCTTGGTGGGCGTCATCCTTGCCCAGGCCACCGAGGTCTTTCTCGAGAAATGTATCGAAGAGAAGAAAGTGAATGCGCTCGTGGCAAAGATTGCATCTCAGGCCGCGTCCATGTATTCGTCTCTCTCTGAAGAAGTAAAAGATTTCATGGGAAAAGGTGTCTTTGATCGCAACTGGGTAACACTCGTACAGGTATATCCTCGACCTGAGCTGTTCCGCTGCCGATCTTACCCCCATTGCAGATCAAGTCCAAGTTATTCGGTTCGCTCGCCCAATTCTACCGTGCACAAGTCGACAATAAAGCAGGCAGCCATGGCGACTCCCTCGTGCGGTTTACTCTCGCGGAGACCCTCGCCAAAGAAAGCCACCGTTCTGCCCAATCGTTCTCTGCACTTTGGTCACACGTGTCACCCACTCTACCAGCAGACGCGGGGACGTCCATTCTCGAGCGTACGAAATCTCATCTCCAAGTATGCACTGACCGCAAGAATGAGGCTCAACGTGACAACGATCTTATCTACAACGCCGTCCTTCCTTCTCCAGATGCACTCCCCAATATCGAAAGGGCGTCGGTGGCTACGCCTATCACTATCCAAGAAGTCTACGGTGCACCCGAGGTACAAAGGATCATCGGGCAGGATATATTCATCAAGCTTATCCCTCTGAGCGTACACGAGAGCGCGAGCGTGTACTCTGAAGAGAAAGCAAAGTTGGTTCGGAAAGAGGTGGAGAATGCTGAAAGCGCAGAGGTCGAGGTACGTAGTGCATTGGAGGCCATAGGGGTACAGGAAGGTCTTGGGCAGTTCAAAGCTATGGCAGAGGGAGGAATCGGCGCCGAAGACGAGATCCCACTAGAAGTGCGGCGTTGGAGAGAAGATATCGGGGTCATGGAAGACCAAGAAAGCATCGATGCACTCGTGCGCGAATTATCCCGCCTCAAGGATGCTGTAAAATCTGAGCTGGAGTCCATCTCACGGGATTTGGACGTCGAATCTCGCGAGTGCGAGACGATGAGGGTCAAGTATGATCATTTATGGACACAAGAGCCATCTGCATCACTGAACAAGTCGCTGAGACAAGATCTCAAGTCTCATCTGAACGCCCTTGAGGCAGCTGCGACCTCTGACCAGCAGGTTTCTGCGATTTGGGACACCGTGAAAGGTGACATATCGCTGATGCTGTCATCTGACCTGGAAGAGCTTTTTCGTGCTAGCGTACAGCATGGTGGTGCAGAGAGCTTGCTTGACCTGGAAATTAGCTCGGAAACTCGCGACGAGCAAGAGCGGGCGCGAATTGGACAATATACGACTGAGATAGAAGAACGTCTTGGAAGAATAAAGAAGATTGCGTACGAACGGAATGAGGTCTTGAAGGACCTCAAGGACAAGGTAATCTTTACTTTGGATGCACCTCTTTTACTGCTCATGAGGTTCAGATCCAAGCAGACGACGTTTCACATCTTCTTCTCCTCAACCGTCGCAACAGCGCTGTTGAGCCCACTTTATTCGCTGCCGAACTCGAAAAATTCAGACCATATCAGCAACGATTGGCTGCCACCGTGCACCACCAACAAATGGCTTTGCAAGAAATTCAGAACTTGTGGAAGAGTCTACGAGATATTGCAGGACGTGGACCTGGCGCAAAGAAGTGGGAGGAACGAGAGAAACGGAAGAAAGACGCCGTCCGACGAATCTCGCGTGCACGCGATGGCTACATGGAAGTCCGGGATGGGTTAACGTGGGTTCATCGCCTGCTTGATTAATTCGTCCGCTCACGAACATTCTGCACACAGGAAGGGACTGCAATTCTACACTCAACTCACGGAATTGAGTGCAACGCTTTCTCGCAACGTCAAGTCTTTCGTTTCGGAGCGGCGTTTGGAACGCGAGAAGCTAGCGGGACAGGCAGAGGTTCAACTGCGATTGTCTGCTGCGAAGCCACCCCTTCCCCCGGCCGACACCAAGCCTCCTATTCCACCACCACCCCGTTCGCCACCTTCTATCGAGGCGTCATTTGCTTCGATGAATTTGCAAAGCGGGACGAGCCGTCCATCGCCACCGGCAAAACATCCCCAACATACATCATACACGAACCCCGTTCCTCCCACTCAACCTCAGCGCCCTGCCTCCTATATTCCTCCGCCGCCACCGCAGTTGCCGCGCAACTCGTACGCAGCGCCGAATCCACCTTCAGATCCATATGCCGGTCTCGGACTATTTGGCTCGTCACAATACGCTTCCTCGACATTACCGCCCCAATCATCCGCCCCACCTCCACCACTGTCCGTACCCCCGAGGCAGCCATCGTTCCCACCGCCACAACTGCCACCGCTGCCACCACCACAAGCACAATCTTCCCGTCAATATGCGTCACCGGGATACGCGACCAGCGCGGCATTCCCTGCCCCCCCGCCTCCCATGCAGTACTCGTCTCCTCCCCCTCCCTCAGGTACTCCCCCACGACCACCAACGCAGTATCAACCGATGCCGCCACCCCCACAAGGCTATAATCCTAAATATTATCAAGGCTATAGACGTTGAAGCTGTGAGGCGTCCCCTGTAAATGTACGATAGGACGCGGACGGACACTTTGGATTTCATCCCCTTTTCTTACTAGCTCGTATCAACACCATCGACGTCTAGAAATCATGTTTTCGCACCTACGAAAAGGTAGTTTACTCGTGTGTATGTGAGGGATAGAGAGAGCGCCCGCATGGCCATGTTATGCGAAACAAACCAACGTGTATCTCGTTCGTATGTATGTGTAGATTAGGTTCATTGTGATGACGATGACGACGATGACACCTCCCCGCCGTACAATACCCTACCTGCCCAATCCGACGCACGTCGCTCCCATCCCCCGACGGTCGAAAAGACGTTGGCAACGTGCTCGTTCCAGCGTGATTGCAGCATTGTCATAAACGGCCGTTCGACGATCCTCGCGGAGGCAGGGAGGGGACCCGAAATCGTCGCAGACGCGTCTGCAAGTCGTCCAGAGAGGAAATGCAGACTGTTTTCGTCACACGAGTCAGCGCAAAACACACTTGAGAGAGAGAGTGTGGGAAGGAAGGGAGTGACGACTCATGCTACGCACTCGTGACGGTGTTGATCGGTCCTAATGACAACGACAATGTCGAAAGAGCGATTGAATGAAACACGCCATATGTGAAAATTAGAAAATGGGCTCACAAGGTGTGAAGAACGGTTCGTGCTTACCTCGTCTGTATCAGGTTCGAGAATCCATAGTATACCTGGGTTTCGTTGAGATGTCAGTACCGTACAATAGGAGGGCAGCTCGAGGGCTTGGAAAGTGGCTTACCCCTCCCGTTGCGACTGCACCAGCGAGGGATCCCACCAAAAACGACATCGATACGATCTTGTTTCGCAAGTCTACGCTGGCAAAAGCCAAAAGTGGTCTATCGAGGTTTAGCGCCACTCGGTTAGTTATGGAGCTCTTCCCGGGGTTTCCCACGCAAGTTGGCTACAGTAACCCAAGTTGAATTATCGTACGAAAGCAAAATGATACATAAATTACGACTGACAATCTGCACGCGAGGAGTTGTACATAGAAATGCAAGGCCGAAATCGAAACTACAAATCACGATGATTTTTCTTACATCACTTGACATGGAGCTTCACCATCGCATTCTCCAAGCAGGTGATGACTTCTGAATCCAACGACTTCGAGACCTGCCATATACCCGAGAGCAACGGTAGACTCAAAATCACCTCTTTGCCCTTAGCGGGCCCTTCCAGTGGAATGGCATGGTCACCCACTTGTTCAGGACGAACAGGGGTAAGATAGATGATCGGTACGTCCACCATGGTGCCCGTTCGACCTGGGTCAATGTGCTCGAGGGTTATGAGCGTGTCACCGGGGGTTCGGAAGACATTGGTCACGAAGCCTTTGGCGCCATTGAGCTCACCACCATGCCAGCCACCTAACGTATTAGTGATTTCCATCAATACCTTCTTGTCCTGGAAGACTGGATCCAGAAGCCAGTTAGGAGCTAAAAACAGACTAAGTGAGATGTGGTTTTCTAGTTGACCAGCTAATCACTCACTCGAATCATCCTCGTCCGCAGCCAAGACTCCCGGTGTCGGGGCCGAGTGCATAAAGCCTGTCGACCCCATGGTGCGAGGTGTTGGTGCACTTGAGTACGACGCGGCTGGCGTTAGAGCAGCAAACGGTGTTGGAGCAGCTGCTGGCGTCGGTGCAGACTTTTATCGGGCGAATAAGTTGCAGCAAATACCTGTGACTTGGTGGTGCTTACCCATGAGGAGTAACTTGTGTCAGCTGGCCGCGCAGGTGACGTATTGCCCCATGCGTTATTATTGTCCGAAGAACCGCTCCCCCATCCTCCGCCCCAGCCCGAACCAGGCGTTCTGCCGCCGTCGTTACCCCAGTGTGGGGAATCGTTGTTTACATATGGGTTAGGAGTCCGTGAGGAGGAGGCATTCCATGCAGGGGTTTTACCACCGTCTTGGTATGGATTAGGCGTCCGTGAAGAGGCGTTCCAAGCTGGTGTTTTGCCACCATCCGGGTATGGATTAGGCGTGCGCGACGAGGCGTTCCAAGCCGGAGTCTTGCCGCCGTCACCACCAAATGGATTCGGCGTTCTGGAAGAAGCGGGGGTTCTTCCATCACCATTCGCGTACGGATTTGGTGTGCGACCACCTCCCCATCCGGGTGTGCGACCACCGGTCGCTTGCGCATATGGGTTGGGAGTTCGTGCTGGTGCTCCCGGAGCCTTGAAACCACTTTGCCCAAAATTCGGGTTATAAGGCTTGTTAAGAGGAATGAGTGTTCCATCGGGTCTGAGACAGGGGGGATAAGAACCACGAGGTCAAGGCTCTATAGGCGCTACTTACAATTTGCGGTGAAGCTTTTGCTTGTCGATAGTGATGACCTTGTTCCCAGTGTGTAACTCCACACGGGCAAGGTTTCCGTTGGTATCTTTGATGATCCCAAGGTAACCTTTCTGTGGACCCTTAATTACGGCGACGAGGGCACCAATGTCCCGATCTCGAGGACCGCGGCCCATGGCAGAGCCAACCATGCCCCCCGAGGTTGCACCACCGGCCACATGTGGGTTCATCTTACCGAGGTCTGTACCCGGTTTGACGAGATTTCCCTTTGGTGCCAGTGAGGCCAGGGACCGGGCACGGGTGACGAATACACCACCGTTCTCAGGAACGTCACGGTTGTGTAGGAAGGCGAAAAATGATTGATGAATGTGAAGCACTCTGCCTTTACGACCCTGTGGAACATCTGAGAATGGGTTAGCAAATATTTAGTGCGAACGCACCTCTCCATCCACTTCTCGGACATTGTCATTGACTCGAAGCTCGTGACCCTCGGAGTCGGTTGCTATCGCACGATTGGAATCCCTACGCATGGATATCTGATGAGGTTGAACAAGCCGTACTTGACCATTCTGGTCAAGCACTCGGAAAGAGTCGCGCTCAGTCTTGTAGATGACTCCCACAGTTTGTAGACTAAAACTCTATCAGCATCAAAGAGTCGTCAGTAAAGTTTACACTTACTCAAGTTGAACCAGATCATGCAACTCGTAGTTGCCCACGATGTTGGTGCCGGAACCCACCTCAGCAGCCTCTCGAAGATCCTTCGAGAATACAGAAACCTGGATGGAAACGTTGTGAACATAAAGTAACACTAAACATAAGGGGACCTACCTCTTGCATTGACATATCAGAAAGAAACGTGACTACGTTATCAGACACAGACACAACAAGACCAGTTTCGTCTGCGTTCTGACCGGTCATCACTTTGACATGGTCACCCGGTTTGAACCGCTTGCGGACGCTGCGAGCCGTCACGTCGACTTTTTGGCCGTCAATATCCACACCGACTGCAGTGATGGTGACAACGTCCTGGTTGATTGAATCGACGACACCATGTACACCGGCTTGTTCTCCCTCAAAGACTTCGATGTGGTCTCCAGGTTGGAGGACAGAGATCGCTGCCTTTCGTGATGCTTCTGCTATAATAGACAGGTCAACCGGATTCTCGTTCTCTGCACCATCTTGTCCTCGGGTAAAGCGCGTGATTTCATCCAAAGTTGGATTGACGTCATCCAGTTGTAGCGCCGAGAGTTTAAAGTCCTTTTCGATAAAACCGTCCTTGTACGTGTCATTTTGGAAGACGTAGACTTGGTTCCGCTTGGAGACCTGTTTGCGACCATATACCTTGACTACTTCCTCGTAGTTGAAGAACCGTTGGGGAGGCCGCATCGTGGAAATACCAGTGGCAGCTTTCTTCCGCTTCCGTCCATCTACACTCGCGTCGTCCCTCGGGTTAAGATCAATACGAGGGATGAATTTGAGGCCGACATCCTCGCCGTTCTCGGTTACGTCCACGACCTGCGCAAGGTCACCCTGGTATTTTCCACGCTTTACACGAACCCATGCTCCGGGAGTGACCGTCAAGTCTTGCTTCTTGATTTGCAAAAGGCTGGCCATTTCCTCGATGGGTACCAAAGTGATACCACGGCTAGGGTAGACACCGACAAGACCCTTGCATGCTTGGTTGACCTGTTGGGCGCCACGAGCCTCCACGTATATCATCCCCGGCAAAGAGTCTCGTTCAAAAGCCGATGATATCGAAAGCGGTTGAGCCGTATACTCGAGATCGATCGCCTTGCGCATGAGACTAAACACGATGTCTCGCTCCCGTCCAGGCTGTTTCAAACGGAGGTGTGGGTAAGGTTATATAGCCGTATTTACTGATTCGTTACCTTGACTCTGACTTGCCATAAGCTCGCATCATGTACTGAGGGCATGAGCAAGCGTTGTGGAACCTCGTTCATGTCACCTGTATACCGTACAGCAGCGCGCCCATAGCGCTTATGTAGATTCTGGGCAATTTTGGCCAGGTCTTGATCATTCAGTTCTCTCTCTCGACGATCAAGTCGAGCGTTAACAGCTGCTCTTCTATTCACATCTTCGTCGTCCCCCTCAAGACCAGCGTCCGCAATGAACTCATCTAGACGAAGGTGGTTAGGATTAAGACGACAGTGATTCGATGTCGAGACAAACCACCGCCAGCTTCTTCCTCCTCCTCTTCCTCTTCTTCATCTGTGTCGACCTCAGCCTCTACATCGAGGAAGCGGTTGACTGTATTGCGCTTGTGACGGTGCTATATGGATGTTGTCTGAATGAGCCTGAAAACTATGTTGCAAAGAATCCGAACCTTTGCGCGTTTCCTCCCGCGATGATCCTCGTCTTCATCCTCGTCTTCGTCTTCCTCATCCTCGTCCTCTTCGTCGTCATCCAGTGGATCGTAAATAGACCCTCGAGGCTTTCCGCTTTTACGCTCCGGTTGAGTCTGCTCTACCTCTTCCTCTTCCTCGTTCTCGGGTTGCACAGGATCAGACTCCTGGTCCTGCATCGCATAGTCGTCGTCCAAGTCCATGAGGCCGAGATGGTGGTGGTACGGAGAAAGGTAGACTTTGAGAATGCGTGTTCACGTTTCTGATTAGTCAGCTTTCTAGGGAGTTTTCTCGGCAGGAAATGTACAATTCCAAGCAAACGGGACTGCAGGAACTTTTTACTAAATTAGGAGATAACTATTTGTCCATGTTGTTTCTCTAATGAAAATTTGTGAACCGCACCTTAGTGCTGCCCTCTAGCTGCCACCAAATGGCAAATATTATCAACGACTCACTGTGACTTAGAATATGAGTTATGAATTTTATTTGATAAATCCACTTTCTTAGCATGTTCCTGTCAGGTTCATTGACAAAGAACCGTGCATTGTGCAACATTTACTCGATGAGGCCTCATGCCCTCCAGAGGACCTGCATGACCCTGTCGACTATCTTCTATATTATGACCCTCTATATCATCCTAGTGATCACCTATCCATCTTTGAAACCCCAAAAAACTTTGTTGATTGGTTAGCAAAATCATTGAAATCTCATCACCTTCGGCTTCACTGCACCAATTGTGATATCGGGTTTGTTGCCTGCACAATATTCATTGATTCTAGTCTGAAATTTGTCCATGGCCTGTCCTGTCCGTGTTTGACAAAAAGTCCTGAGTACTTTGCTTCTGCCATTGCACGCATTGCTCACTTTTACGTGACTTGAAAGGACTTGACAATTCTCTGTTGACCGTTGGAGCACATGTGGAGCGGCAAATGGTGGAGTTACCCTGTTGGCTGCGCTACTCAGAGTCCGCCTATGAGCACAATCTATCACATTTGAAGGTCAACATCCTTGCTTTGTCGGTTTCAAAATTGTCATTAGGTATGAAAGTAGTTTCCCCTGGAGTCAGGGACTCGGCGCGCGCAACGCCGCTACGATTCTGATTAGTCAGCTTTCTACTTTCGTGATCGGTCCGGTTACTATAATGTCACTCACGAGTCGACCACATACTCGTCGGGGGAATGGCTCATTTCCTCGAACTTCCACTCGAGCTGCTGCCAGTAATCCTTGACTTTGTTCTCAGGCCTCAGCACATATACACACTATGTCTTGTGAATAAAACATTCGGCAGATTTGCCACCCCTTTGCTGTATCGCCGTGTATTCATCTTCGCATGGTATAAAGAAGCAAAGACCAAGGTCGGTCTCGGACTGAAATTATCTTACACAAGTCGCTCGATAGTGTTTGCAGGTCATTTTGCTCTTCCGGACTTTATCTAGATGTCCTCATCTTGCCCGTTATGTAGAGAAATTAGGTGAGTCACCGTTGAAATGTCTCACGACTTCAATCCCTCACGGCGGCTTGGTAGAGATCAGAGACTTTCCGAAGGCTTTTTCCGCAGATGGACGCTCTGAACTACTGCAGCTGTGTGCTCAAGGGGTCAGAAACTGCATTAACCTTAGGTCTTGTACATGGACCAGAGACGGATCCCTTCATTCCATCGTGCTTGGGTCTCTCGGCGGCTGTCCACAGCTGCATGAACTGGAAATTAATGGAAACGACAGCGGATATGATCCAATTTTGCTCACTCGATTTTCTCGTTTGACCAAGATCTCGTTGATCATGCCCAGTGCTCACGTTCTAGACATTTTTCCCACCTGGGTTTCAATCACAGGCGAAACACTACGCAGCCTCACGATCATTTGTAAGGTGAGGTGATACATGCAAATCCGAACTAAATAGTGAGTGGCAGTCTGTTGACAGGCATCAACCCTGGTGACCGATGCGTTTCTGGTCCATCTTGCGTCGGACCTTCAAGGCCTGGAGTACCTGTACATCATTGGGTGTCCCAAGGTGACCCATTTGGGTATCGGGACTGTCGCCTCCGCCAACAAGAGCGGGCTTATTGGGATAAGTCTCGAGGGCCTCTCACAGACGTTCGTACGTGTTCCGCGTGCGCACTTGATCCGCTGCCCTTAGTCGTGTCCGGTAGGATATGTCTGCATTCAAAATCACATGTCTCCGCAACAACGCATTCAGGCGGTTAAGAGCGATCACTCTGACTGCTCACATTCACATGCCTCTGGCCGAGTGGACCCGTGACGTTGGAGACCTCTTATCTGCCGCGCCGTTGGAGGTTTTTTCGATATATTCCGCAAGCGCTTCGATATGGACCCCCATACTAGATGAATTTTGGAAACGTATAGTGGCAAAGCACGGCCAGCGACTGAGGAGGTTTTCTGTCCATCGCATGCAAATTAGTCTGGCCGCATTGGAGTTGATTTGTTCGCAATGTCCACTGCTCGAACAATTATTTGTAGTAACGGAGCAACGTGAACTAGTAAGTCCCTAGCTGATCGCATTTGCGTTCCTGCATGCAAAATCATCATATTTTTGCAGGACGATGCGACCCGTTTGTTTGCGTTGGCAAAGAACCTTCGCACGCTTCACATCAACTTTCCACTGAGCGAACCCTCGATGATGTCTCTACCCATGCTGATGCAGACGGCGGTCTCGATCGTATCTATTTGTTCTCCTACACTTGCTCACATTGGATGTAACACGCGGGTATGGCAGGTGAGAGTGGCGTACCTTACCCTGGATGTCTTCTTTAGTACTCAGCGACTCGCGAAGGTCAAGAGAGCTGTCCATGAGGATGAGAGCGGCGAGAAGTATGTTATACCAACGCTAGCTCCACAGGAGAACCCGGATATTCCTGAACAGTTCCTTGTCATTCGAACATAAACTCTACATAGGTCGCACGCGAAGTTGCATCGTGTTGACGGCCCTGCCAGGGGTGCTTATATTATGCCGTTATCTCTCCGTGGCGCGGCTGCTGAAGATATGCCTGATCGATTCCATATAGCTGTTGCCACCATCACACAATAGGTTGATAGGAACAGTGCAATGAATGGACATTGGATACCGAGTTATGTGATGTGGTTGGTACTTAGGAGAAATGTCATCCAGAATTAGATAGGCCAAACACGTGTAGCTGAGCAAAGTGGCTACATTAATGGCGTTGAGTGGATGGGCCAACGTGTATTCTTCTTCCTCTCCCCCGTCCTCGACCATGGAATCTGCAGGCCCTATATCAACGAGCGCTTCTACGATACGAGCATCTCACCCACGACAAGAACATCACGTTAGCTCTATCGGCTTTGCAAGCAGTGCTTCTCAGCCATCGTCGCCTCGGTCGAGTGCGCTTCCTTCGCCTCCCGACAGTCCATCAGAGTCAATATCCTCGCTGCCGTCCGTCGGATCCTCTTTCTTTTTCTCCTCTGCGGCTGCCAGTCCCCCGCATTCCCATCCTCAATCTGACCATGCCAAGGAATCCACACAGGGGCTCATCATCCCATCTCTGACCCTCCCAGAGGCTCTTCCGCGACCAACACAGTTCGGAAAGACCCTGGGAGACATTCGGTTGCTTGTGATTGGGGATGCTGTGCAAGATCACAGCCTGGTGTCCAGTCTGTTGTTAGCTGACAACGAGGACGTGGTGGATGCCGGTGACTGGGAGGCAACCAGTGACGGTTTCGTGCTGCGCGCTTCGACGGACTGGATTGAACACAAGGATGCGCATGGACTTGAGAAATTTGAACCATCACGGAACGTTGAGCTTATTGCTCATCACAACGTTCAGTGTGATGTACGTGTGCCACATCTCATAGTGAATTAATTCTGATGAGCGGATGGGTGCCAGCCTTCGTCCATACTGCCAGCCATCCATTCACCATTCCATTCTCTACTGGAAATAATTGATCGACGCTGCCAGCCGTCTGTCGCTCTGGCTAACCTGATCGCTTCACCATGGACCCCGTTATACACCGCTCTTATAATTCTGACAGACGTAGGTGAGCAATCCACCCATTTCCGTTTGTGGTGTATCCGCAGGAGCCAATCCTACTCTGCACAGGCCCTTCTAGCACCGAAGATGAAATGATTGACACGCTTGCACCTCATATTCCCGTTATCGTGCTCCGCCATGGCTTGGACCAGACCAGATTCCCTTCACGACCTCACATGTCTTCCTTCAGACCTTCCTCGCCTTCGGCGCTCTGCAATGGCTTATTCCGATCACCAGGGACCCTTTCATCTTTGCGCTACGAGGCAGCCGAGCGGTTCCTACGCTGGCGGGAAGTCGAGCGCGCAGTAGAAAACATTGCTGCAAGCCATCGGGAAACGGCACACTGCATCGCCGAGAAGCCACAGGGTTGGGACAAGGCCAGGTGGGAGGCTGAGTGGGAGATACGACTATCCCAGGACGTCGCTACTCGTGCCAGAGAAAACACTATTACAACCCGGCCTGATGTGATCAGCCCGCCCCTCCCTTGTGTCGATCCCCTGCACCTTTCTAGTTTGCTATCGTTGTCTCTTTCTCTTATTCAGCCAGTCAGAGACCATTTGCACAAGAGCATGTCGAAGGCTTGGGCGAAGCTGTCCGACGGTGAGGTGCGAGTCGCATTGCTAGGTAGCTTTTGCATTGGGATTGGGATTGGCCTCATGATTCGATAGTTCTCTTTCGTTGTCAGTGCTGACTTTAAGTTGTATTGTGTTATTCCACGACAGTTGTTTCCATATTATTTTCTTTGGACCCTTTTTTCACCGATTCATGGAGATGCTGGCTGTCCGGGAGCGGGTTGTTAGTGTGGCTCAATGGTCTAGTCGCATGATACGTGCTTCGGGTGGTTTCCCCGCCACACAGGTGGTGAAGATGTACGTGACCCGGGTTCAATTCCCGGTTGAGCCCATTGATTTTCTATGAACTTTGACATCACTTCTGATGTCTTTTTTCTTCTTCCTCCCTAGGCGGGGGCTAACGGAACATTACAGTTAATTCGTCGCAAATATACATACAGATAATTTACCCCAGTCTGGAGGTTTACTGTTGACAGCTGTTTACCAAGTCCGTCAAACTAACACATGCAAACCAGTTATACACAAGCAATTCGGAGTGGCTCCACGGGGCCGTTGCGTAGTCTTGGTCCTACAGCTCTCTGGCGAATAGTGCGATTACCGGGGGACATTCGAAACTGGTCGCGTCTAAGGGCTTGTGATACCAGCCATCGTTCAATTGTGGTGAGAATATCCTGTGAGTTACAACAGTCAGACGACGTGAAACGTCTCCATATTAGCGAACTGTCCAACTCACAGCTATAATCGTTTCCGAACGCGGGGTAGTAACCCAGAGGTACTCTCCCGTTTCTCCATTTCTCGACGTGATTTCATGTTTGAATTGCATCAGAGCTGGGAGGTTGCGATTCTTGCACAGCTTATCGTTGGCTTGGACCAACAAGGCATGCATAGCGCACAAACGATCAAAGCACTTCTCTCCTTCTGATAGAAGGGACAAGCAAAGATGAACATCCTTCGCGTTGGATATTCCTGCATCGAACAGGCTACCCATGAAGCCAGCAATATTGATACCGTATGGAGCAGGTGACACGGTATTGGCCCGAGTGGATGGCACCTCCATCCAGGTATTGTTCTACATATTCCGCTTCGTTGGCCAAGTCTCAATGATGACAGTCTACAATATTGACTTACCGATTTCCAATGCTTCTTGAACGCTGCCAACGCTGTGGAGCGAATGGTCCTCTCCAAGTTCTTCCCTTCCGTGTAAGATATTTTTGCGACCTTCCTCGTGACAGCACGCGCGATACGAGATGTGAGTGGTGCGTTCTCCGGAGACATCACTCCGAACGCGATCAGTGACTCGATAAAGGGTTCTATTCCTCGGGCACGGTAGTCCAACAACCATTGGTCTACCACGTCGTGGAATCCCTTTGGCGTCGGTGAGGCTCGGCTACCGGACGAAAGGCTTGCACGATCCGAGGAGGGAGAATTGCTCCCGGTGGATTGGAATGAATCCTCTTCATTGATTTGTCGGTCCATTGATCGATCGGGATAGCTGCACTGTGACATCGAACCACTGTCACCCGTGGTAGAGCGTTCAAGAGCCCGGAATGCCACTAGGTCAGGCGTAGGCAAGTCGGTGTCGTCGACGAGGAGCCAGCCGTCATCGGTACTGCCGTTGAGAGACGATTCGTCTGATGTAACATCGTCCGTGTCAAACGCGAGTTCCGTTGGCGTTGGCGGAGGGGCTTGAAGGAATACCACACCGGCCTTCATAGACATGGGCAAGATATCTACCGTATCGTTTGGCAAGTCGTTCCACGCAGCGATCACTTCGGCAGTTGGCAAGGGTAGGCTATCCCCTAGGAAGCACTCCTTCATCCGCTGAACTTTGACCCTCAGTTCGTTGGCGAAGACATGTTGTTGCAGGTTCTTCTGGAATTGCCGTTCGATATGTCGTGCAAGCAGCTTCATCGTGAGGGATGTGAGGGATAAAATGGGTGAAGAGGAACAGGTGTTGTTGACTTCTGGACGTCAACCTGGATGGATTTATAGGTTGTGGGCTTGCAGACTTGTGGACAATTGTGGACCCGCTTTGACGACACGAGGCGTGCCAAAGCGTTCATGCTGGTGACAGGGAGTGGCGTCCCCCGATGCTCCGAAGAATGTACTTACGGGGGCATTTGTCCACAGCAATCAACGGTCAAAGACTGTACCCTAGTTTTCGAAGAAAACTCAACTTATTGGGGCCGATGCCGGTAGCTTGTTGTTAAAGCTATGCCACAATCCTCAGATAGGTCAGGATGTACCCCTTTCGTGTGGATAATGGGCTTCGAAATCCTTACGACCATGTCAAGAATATTTTGTTCAAGGAACTCCGCCTCGTCGACAAATTCGAGCATGTTTTGATTTCGAAACCGTTATCGCAGCTCCGATGTCCATCAATACATATCTCGGTCCGCCTTGCGGAGTGGCGTGCGGAGTATGAGTCTACTCACCGCAATCGATACCTTGAACGATAGAAAAGACAAAGCAAAGGTCTGATTACACACGTTTG
>JBBPQP010000288.1:0-31570 GCA_038092555.1 Boletus subgraveolens | reverse complement strand
GCAGGGGTGAAAAATGTATGGACTATTCAATGATCATTTTATAAAAAAGGAGGTGTCTGAAAGGATTTGAAGGAAGTGTAAAAATTGCGGACGTGGAACATTCTCCGCTTAGAGACGCAAAAAAAAAATATATACAGGGGGGGGGGCCAGCAGCCGCGACGGTACGGTAAGGGTTGGTAGTCGAATTGGAAGAATCGTGCAACAGCAGCGCCTCCGACCCCGCTTCGTACGCGCAACTGCCTGCGCACTTAGCAGATCTTTGACATTTTTTCTCAGATTGACTTGCCCGTCAACATTTCGTTTGATTTTACCAAATCGTCCTACAAATCCCCTCTTCAAATAATCCACCCTCGGCACTCTCGGCACAGGGGTCTTTCCAGGGATTCCCCATAGCCTTACCCTTATCCTCCTGCCTATCCTGGTCTTGCTAACCCACTCCCCCCACGTGACCACCCACTTTTGGCCCGTCACCCCTAGCCGCTTCCAGAACCCCCACTGGCCTTTGACCGTCGTGGAAGGTGACGCTACCGCATGTCTTCCTTTGTAAAGTTTGTCCTCCCCTGAATTCAGCATTCAATTTGCTCACCTTTGTGACGCCCTGCAATCTACAGAAACTCCCGCTTCCGCCTTTATCTTATTTTATTCTATTTATTGAAAAAGATCTCAAGTATTCCGTTGGTGAGGTCAGCCAAGACATGCTGCCTAAGCACCGGTTGGTTTCCCTTCGCAATCAGTTGATATCTAATCCCTGTTGTGACAGGCGGCCTCCATGAAATTTCATTCATGTACAATTGGCTGGTTCGGTGGCATTCCATGTCTCGAATAAATAAATTATTATTATTTATATTGCATGATGCCACTCAACTATTTTAGTACGAGACAAGAATGAATGGAGCGGAGTGACCAACGCGTGACGGTACGCGTTTTTGACGCGTCCAGAATCAGATCGTTCACGCGATGTGATCACCCAACACTACCGATACCGGCTCGTGCTGCTCACGCCCACATGTCACACTTCCCTATCCGCATCCATACGAAAGGGAGTCCTTTGTCTCATGCGGCTGTTCTTCAAGGTTCTTCGCCCTCCGGCGACCCCGGTTTATTTGCAACACCCGACCACATGCCTTTCTGACCCCGCGCCCGCCCACCCGCCCGCATGCCTTTATTTCCGCGCTACAATATCATCGGGCTGTGGCTCTTTCCTACAACGCCATGGCTTGTCCTCACACGTAAACTCCGATGGTAGCCCCTCAATCCGCTCCGTCTCAACGTACCTTCTACATATCAGGATCACCTTGTTTGGGGCAACTTCGGTAGTACTAGTAGTAGTTTAGGAGCTTTACTATAGTATCACAGCAACGGCATTGTCCCTCGGCCTAACCAGTGGCTGGAACCCCATTCTGTCAATGCAAGCTCGTTCAACTAATTCATTCTCGCTCTGATCTCCCATTCGCATGGCCCGCACGCCAGTCACGCCACACAGGAAACTGTCTCATAGTGACACATCTATCCGTGCTAACCTGCACTCGTCACGTCGCACGAAAAGCCCGGCTCGAGCGCATGATTTTCCTATCAATCCCGTTCCGTTCAATTGCCCATCTCCTCAAGTTCGCCGCGTGACTTTCTCTCTCATTCAATCAGACCCTTTCTCGAAACTCCATTCATAGGCACCCTCGTCCCCTTGAACCACCGAGTCGCCGTGTGTGGGGAGACATGACGTATTACCCACAGATCGATCCCGTCCCAAAACCTTGCCTTTTCAGATCCCCACGAGTGAAGAAGCTGATCCGTCAAGTATCTCAGCTTTCCAAAACGTGCCATGCTACCTGACTTGTCAAGTTCCGGTTAGCCAAGGTTCAATATGACTGGGCTTCAGGTTCGGACAATACCGCCCTGGGTTTCTCGCACGAATATTTGCTGGCAACCCAAGCGCCTGCATTAGCTTAGCATGCCTTCCCGTAAGTAAATTGCTGTCGAATTCCCTCGCGGCTGTGAATGCAACCGTTGCCGCCGCATCATCATAATAGCCGTCATGGGCGATGTGATATGACTGGCAAGCACCCCAGCTCTCTGAGATTAAATTATCTACTTCGAGACTCGCAAATCTAATTTGCCGACCTTTGTATTGATCTTTCCATCAAAGATTCTGTCTTTCATTCAACCCATGCTCACGAGGTGTGCCTTTTGACATCCCACCTAACCCCAGTGACGATCTTCAGAGCGTGCGACTCGGCGCGCACAAAATGGAAGCGAACACCGGATATGTGATGGTAATCAACTTCAGTAACAGTAACACATCGGCGTTTTTGAATTTTTCGTGGGTTGTCAGCGTCTCCATACTCGTTTCATGTTTTAACCCTTTCTGTTAACCTACTTGCCGGGATCACGTGGCACTACGACATGCGGCACACCAAGTACCCCGGTATGGACGCGCCTGAAATGAGCCAATAATTCGCTGTTCCTCCGAGGGTCAACCCAAGGTCCGGGTAGTGACAGGCTGCGGAACGCGGTGGGACATGTTCGATTGCCGACACCACAAAACACCAAAACAACAAGTAAAACGCGCGATAGCAAGTAAAGTATGGGCCCACAGCTGCATGGCCGACTGCATCGAACATCAAGGTCATTGAAACGGCTAGCACTTGCCTCTCCAGTCCGCAAGGCAGACTTGCTTATTACATCGATAGGAAAAGACAGGAAAGGAAAGGCATAAGCGCGTGCCTGGCATATAGCCACAAATTGCACGCATACACTGTGACCCTATATAGATAACCAAGGGCGAGGTACCCTTCAAATCAGGCTCACTTATAACGGTGACATTTCCATACGTGGAAGTTAACGACTCCTCCGTGTGGCAATTTGTTGTCCAAATTGCTGGGCAGAAACTTCGGCAGTCCGGCCCAAAAGTATTCGCCAGGGGTATCTAGGGGTGGGTGGAACAGGTAATGCTTACCCTGACCAGTGAGCACGCCACCTTCTAGTCGCAACCTTAGGATGGCGGTCAAAGGAAAGCGCTGGCTATTCAGTCATCAATGTGGCAGGTAGGTGCGGTGGCAGCTCGCCAGTCACATCCGCCATGAGATGCATGCGCAACACCCCGTTCCGGTTGAGGGTACAGGCAACGTCATTCATCCGAGCTATGTATACAGGAACGCTTCGGATGGATCAAAGAGAGCAGTACATAGAAAGGACGGACGTTATACACGTTGAGTATTTTGATGATAATATCTGAATTGGGCCCGTCTGTGAATCGACCCGGCGAACTTGGCTACACTCTACCACTTGGGTGCGCCGAATCCCCATTTGTATGATCTCGTCATACTGGTTTTGATTGTTCGGAAGAATCCCCGCTGCCTGTTGTACAGTGAAAAATAGAAATTCGCCCGCACGAATCGCACTTGAGATTTGAAGGGTTCAGCGGCCAAGTCTAGGGTTTCGCGTGGCTCTTCTCTCGGATCAGAATATAACTCGAGCATGCGAGTAGCTTGGCCTTCCACAAGTTGGTTACATATAGGTGTCCGTGGGTCCTGTCAATCGCCAAGTCAACGGTCCGAAAGCATCATAGGAGGTAATAGGCCAGCCTTTATTCAGGCTACCGTGGCGCCAGGCTGGAATTCCACGTCAAGTGTGCGTGCCGAAGATGATAATTGTGTGGCGACCCGGGTGAACCGCAACCCCTTCCCAAGAATATCCAGGTCGCGACTTCCCCGGAAAACCCGTTCGGATTAGGTTCTTTCACGGCTCGTTGGAGAAAATGGCCCAGTCCGTCGTGGATGCGGTACAGAAACGTACTAAGACTACTTGGCCGTAAATGAGGGTGGACACGAGTGGTATCAATACCACTCCTTACCTCGCACGCCGATCTAACGGCTTTTCACTTTTTGGATCCGTACCGCGCGGCGCGGCGCGGACGGCGTGACGGGAGACGAGCGAGCGATGCATTCAAGCAAGACTTCAATGATTGAACCTGCTCAGATGGTACAATGGCTTCGAGAGTACCACCACGTCACCTTTACCCTGAAGTCCAGTGCATCGTAATACAGCCTTGAGGCTCTGAGGCAGGTTACAGCACACAAAGTTCCGACCACGTATGTGACAAAGATGCGGTAATGATTTCCAGGCCAAGAATCGGAGCCACTGTTTGATAGATATGCAGTCTGACAGATATAGGCGGCGCTGCAGCGCACATCAATCCAGAGATGCGAAGACTGACCTTTACGGCTAGTACCAGAAGGAGAGAACCTTGCCAACACAACATTTGATAAATCTCAATCGACAGATGTTTCATACGTATCATTCGTGTCCAATTATACACTGTGGAAGCCCGTCGATGGCGGATGCTGATGGCTCCCATTGGGAGTAGCCCAAAACAGCCCCAAACCCACGCAGTCTGCAGGTCGTCCGCGGAGACCAAACACTCGATTCCGCACTTGCCCGGGGCCGTGAAAATCAACAGTTTCTTAGAAACACCGCTCGTTGCCGGGTGGATAGATGGCACACATCGCCTTCCTTGAGATGTTTGCTGCCACAAACACGGATTCGGATCCATAATGGTTAGATTATGCAGGGACGTGTCGCGTAGACAAAGAGGGGAACACGATACATAGCTATGTACTGTTCGGAATACGAGGTGTTAAGTGGGGATTGGGCTTCATTGTAACCTCGAAGGAGTCTTGGACTTAGGACCGGTAGATGAGCGCGAGAATGGAGACAGCGCATGGACTTGTCCACTCGGAGAATTAATCGTACCGTCCACCTGTCATCGGAACGCTTACCGTATTATACATGTGCGGAAAGTAGACGGACGGGTGTAAAATGCACAAGCGAGGCACACTCTGGCGCTGTTAAAGCGGGGTGATGAAGACGTGCATACTGACGGTGGTGATTCAAGAAGCATCGAGAACCACACACGAGTGGTGTCTCAAACGGATCGATGGCAAACAGAGCTGTCTGTGAAACTCGTTCCAACGGAGGACGGAGAAGGGTAGCCAACGTGCGTCGTCCATCATGATGCGTGTCCGTGGCGTGGGAACACAGACTAGGGCAACGCCAGTGGTTGTCCGCCACGCTCAGTAAGGTCTCACACTTGGGCAAGTACCCCGCATCACCAACAACAGCGCTGGCTTGCCACGAAATTTGACGGCGACCCAGGTTACCACCTTACCGTCAATTCATAATTTCTGACTGACTTTCGTTCCATCTCGCTCGTTCTGTTTTCACCTCTGCACAACAACAACCACCAAATTCACAGCCCGCGCTCACATCATTCAAAACAACTAAGATATTCGCCTGAACATCGCAATTTCGATATCGCGGTCACCCTAGACTTGTCCTGCTCATTTGAGCCATGGGAATTTCGTTTGGCTCGTTCGATGGCGTTTGTAGCACCGCTGCCCTCGTCATTTGCCCACTCCTGGGCACATCCGGTCAAGGCATAGAACCTAGTTGTTACTCTCGCAACGTGCAGATTGGATCAACCGTGATTTTTCAGCCTTGTGAGTTCAACGTGTTTTCCAACCCTTGCACAATCACCTGAAGTTGTTGCTGCCACCAGCAACATGTTTTGTGCACATCGTGGCCATAATCATGACTGCAATCATGATCTATCACATTCGCTCCAAGTATACCGCAGTGGGTCGAAAGGAGATCGTCATGTTCTTTTGGATGTACATGCTCATAGAGCTCCTTGCGCTGTTCCTTGACTCCGAGGTTATACCAACGGCGAATGTCAGCTATCCTGTAAGTCTAACACACCTCCAATTGAAGAGTTGGATCTAACCAATCCTGTCAGTGGTTTGCCGCAGTCTATACAGGGTTGGTCGCCGCGGCGTATTGCTGTCTTCTGGTCAATGGGTTCGTCGGTTTTCAATTTGCGGAGGATGGCACTCCTGTCTCATTATGGGTAAGTCCTCACGAGAATGCGGTAATTTCGCTTCTGAGGCCCAGCCGCAGCTTCTCCGATTATCATGCCTTGCTGTCTTCGGTGTTTCATTCTTCGTCGCCATTGCCACGTTCAAATCGTTTGCCTCTTTCTCTCCAACGAAACCTACGGCCCTATTTGTGGTGTACCTGATATGGCCCATCCTGTGTGTTGCAATCTACACACTATCTCAGCTCATCCTCGTCTTCCGGACCCTGGATGACCGATGGCCACTTGGCGACATTATCTTCGGCATCGCCTTCTACACCATTGCACAGGTCCTTCTCTTTGCTTTCAGCGCGACAATATGTAACGCCATCAAGCACTATCTCGATGGTTTATTCTTCTTCACGCTGTGTGTGCTTCTCAGCGTAATGATGGTTTACAAGTATTGGGACAGTATTACTGTATGCCGATTTCGCCCGCCATCGTCCGAGTCACGGGGTACACTGACCAATTTTACTTATACAGCGTGAAGACCTCGAATTCTCCGTCGGATCCAAGGCTGCCGTTTGGGAAGTCAAAGATCCGCTTTTGACAGCTTCGGCTGTAGACTACGATGAGGACACAACAAGTAATTACCATGGTGGTGGCACGGCGGCGAGCTTGGTTGGTGGAGTTAGCGGAAACCAGTATTATGGTGGAAAGGGCGGCTATCCACAAGGTGGCTATGGAACACCACAGGGTGGTTATGGCCAGCAACCGGGATATGGTGGTGCGCCGCGAGGCTACCCACCCACCTCAGAGAGATATTGAGCACAAGGTGGAGGCAGCGTATGGACTTAATATTCCAGCTTGGTTTATGGTGGTGGTCGGAGTGCAAGGACAGATCGTACTATTACGGTATTTACATTTTACGGACGTTGACCTGAGTTATTCCGTTGCATTATCAGGTTACCTAGATTGTTACCAGCTAATGTGTACGCGTTCCTCTACCTATCACTGCAATGAAAAAAGGGCGTACAGAAGAGTCATCAAACAGGTGCGGGTGGTGTAGGTGAGCGTAAATATTGACTCATGTTGTCGAGTTACACATATTCTCCTCCGTCTCGAGCCTCGAACAGTCCTCCAGTGGTAAGAATACTAGCCATTCGTGTCTTGAATTTTCATTGCCACTCTGACCCGGCCTCCAAGTGTTCTTCATTCGAACATACGTTCGTGACAAGCATGTCCTCAATAGGACCACAAATTCCGGGGTGTCTTCTCCCCACAGTCTCTCCTAGTGCAGATAACGACGCTGCAGAATCGGACGAGGACGACTATACACCCGCGCTCCCTCCCGAACTCGCAGCTGCTCGCAAAGCCGTCGGAGCATCATCAGAGCCCACCCCAGGGCCTTCGACACGCTGTTTGCCGTCCCCATCACCACCACCACGAAGAGTGATCGGTCCCGCGCTCCCGACTGCTCGACCCAAACCTGATTTCGATTTTGATTCAGACTCGGACTCGGACTCGGATGCGGATGATGACGTCGGTCCACGACCGCTACCCACACACGTCCTCGCAGCGACACGCGAAAAATCCGGCGTAGAGGAGTTTTTGGAAAGAGAGGCGCGTCGACGGAAGAACGTCGAGGAGGCGAAACAGCCCAAGAAACTCGTTCGGGAAGAATGGATGCTCGTCCCTCCGAAAGCAGGGGATCTTCTCAGTTGTGCGTTCTCTCTCTCTCTCTTTGGCTGGGTTTATGTTTCGTGTGTGAACGCAATACTGATGGCAAACGACGGGATGTACATAGCGCTTGACCCGACGAAATTGAAGGCGCGGCAGTTTGGGCGTGGTACAGCACCTGCGAGAGACTCGGACTCGTCCCTCTGGACAGAGACACCGGCTGAACGGCAACAACGACTCGCCGATGAGGTGTCGGGTCGGAAACGAAGAGCAGCGAATGCGGAGCCGGTGGAGGCCGATGAGGAAGCAAAGAAACGACGGCGAAGAGACGCGGCAATACGCAAGGGCGTGGACGAGCACACGGTGCGTTACGATTATCCATCTTTCGTTTCATGTTCCTTTTTCACTCATGCTTCCCCGTTGCAAACAGCGTCAAGTGCGAGGACCTGCCCTTGTCGATGCACACATGGATCGTGAAGCTCAAAATAAAAAGGACACGGACGAGCCTCCCCCTGCCATCTGGGATCATTCTCGGGACATGTCGCTTGGTGGGCGTCTTATGGATGATAAACAGCGGCAGAAGCTGTTGCACGATGCCAAGGGCCTCGGAGATCGCTTTGGGACGGGTAAAAGTGGGGGCTTTTTGTAACAAAAAAAAAGGATGTCTCGTTATTGCGATCTGTCGATCGATTGTCACGGTGTGTCTCAGCGTATCGCTCGCAGCCTGGCCGATTCCTATTAGAATCGACGGTGTACATGCTGTGCGGCCAAGTGGAGTTTGGGATATGCTAGCCAACTTGCCAAATAATAAAAAGCCCTGTGCCACGCGGTGGTGCAAATAGCACTACTGACAGGCTGCGGTGTGTCACTTGGGTGTAAATTATAATCTAAGTTATCAAAAAACCCGCAGAGTTCGGAATGGGTCCCAGAAGCATGTCAGCCCGCGCGGGTTTCACGTTCGAATATGACCGAGATGGAAAAAACCGTTGGCCCTCTTCGCCTGTATGTGTGTGTGTGTATGTGTGTATCAGCGTCATCTATCCGCCATCGATAATACCTCAAACGCGAGGAGGGTGGGGGGGTGGGTTCATATCAAACCCATCAGACATGAATGACGGAACGCACATTTGCCGGGCACTGAGGCTGTAGCGAATCAAAACAAGGGTGCATTATGTAGGCAACTATAACTGCGTGCTGTAGAGTCTAGACCCTTCAGTGGTCAAGGGAAGGCTTTATATTTAACCACCAGACCCACCGGGAACTTACCTTTTGATTCAGGACACACACGTCACTGTTTCACATACGGCCACGGCAAAGGAGGCGAAAGCTCATGTCGCAATAAAACTTGGAACTTTTAGGCAAGCAAAAAAAGGTAAAACTGTTGTCAAGTTGTCAAGTCTGACAATACGAATGAAGACACATATCTCTGAATCATCTGCCCCGACTACTGCGGAATATAAGCTACTACGATCACGTCGGTGATAGATTGCTGGAGTGACAAGTGACGGATTTCTGGTTCAAAATTTTCCGTCGAAACAACGCTGAAAAAAATAAAAGATAAACAAGGCTTACTGAGTAGGATTTGGGATATTCCTTTTTTTCAAAAAAGGAAAACGACGTTAGGACAGATAGGGGGACGTGTTATTATCGTATTATTATGTAATATGGATGAAAAAGACTTGGCGGGCATGGCCAATTCCGGACGAACGACGATGGGCGTCAGCGAGGATGACCCAAACGCGGTGGCTAAAAAAAATTCGCAGTCTCCAGCTTAGCTGCTAGTATGGCTCAAACACCGTCTCGTCTCAACAGGGTGATCTTGATTATCCTGCGCACCACCATTCGCGCAACTTCGGATCGTATTCTCGAAACTGATGCCAACCCCCCCAAACGATAACACCTCCTGTCTTCTGAGCGACCGAACAAGGGGATTGAATGGCAGGTGCCAGTATTAACCAATGAGCCCATACTCGGGGATCTTCGAACAGTGGGAGTTAAGGTCTTGAGCGCCGGGTACCCTCATGACTCATCAGACATGTACCAGGGGGGGAATACGAAATATGACTAAGGGACCTCCTTTAGCATACTTACAAGGAAGGCGAGGCCGAAGAAAGTTGGGTCCATCAGTCTCTGCCTATGATAATGAGCAACTGTGAACACCCGTGCAGACGTTGTTCGTGGTTGATTGCGCTTTAGACTAGTTTTACACCGGTGAACTTGTAAAATATAGTTGAATAAAGTAGTCTACAATTTCTTGTGCATTAAATATTGAAGGCCACAAAAGACGAAGATGGAATGGGATGACATACACCATATCCCATAGCCTCGCACACAGAATGCCCGACACACGCGTGATGGGAGCGTCGCTTGGTACTGGCCAGGTCTCCCCGTGAGCGCACCTAGAACCATCCCAGGAATGGCGCCTCGCGCCGTCGACACTGGATCCGGTCCTCAAGGCAACGGCTCTCGGCTACTCGAGAGCTTGTTCAAATGGATGTATACATCCGTTCCGAACCCGTCCATGGAGATCAGGCGCAGATCGCCACCAAAGTATCTCGCATACTACATATATGCAGGAACAAGCGAAAACGTGAGCGACAGTAGGAACCCAAGGACGGAGAGGAAGAAATGACGAACCAATCGAGAGAGCGGTAGACCATACCCGAAACCTGCCATCGGTGCTTGGAAGTCGCTCGCGTGGAAATCTTGGTCGATGTTCTGGCCCGCCATCGTCGTATACATATATGTCCAAATGAGTGGGATAGCACTTCTTGGAATGCCGCCCCCCTCGTCTGATATCTTGATCGTAATATCTTCACGTCCTTCGACTACGATGACTTTGATAGGAGGATATCCTCCACCACCGTTCCTTCCGATGGGAGATTCCGTGGCAATGCGATCCTCGTAGTCGGCGCCAAATCTCTCCACTACAGCTCTCAACGAATTCTTCAGTAACTCGAAAATAATATGCGACAGATGTCCGGGGACGTAAGGGAATGTCAGATTAGCGGGACAGATAAGTTGAACAGGCGGCCCGCGGAACATGGCATAGTGTTCTTCGCAGACGAATCGGGCGTTCTCGATGGCTTCTTGCAGGATATCGTGTATGTTCTGTTAAACGGTTATAGCGGGCGGAGGGAGGTAGATGACGGGGTGAGACGAGAAACAAGAGAGTGGGGAGAGTATGAACGCACAGCTTGTGTACAGATAATACCTACATAATCCTTGTGTGGTTGTTGGGTGTTCAATGCCACATCTTGGTGTGAATCAGCAACATTCCCAAGACACGCTTGAAAGAGCTACTCACGTTGTCCAATCAAGAATCGTATTCCAATTCGCGACATATAGAACCTATCCAACCATGCCTGCACGTCGCCTCCGCCGGGTCCGTACGCAGACAGCCCTAGTCCCATACCAGGTTTGATTCCCTTTGCTCTCTGCCACTCCAAGACCCCCTGTGCGACAGTTGTGACCGTCGGGTCATGTCTGCGTTTGATAGCTTCCAAAATCTTGGTGAATTTGGCATTATAATCGTGGACTTCGGGTGGATAAACATGAGAAGGGGTTTGTGCATAGTAGCTGCAGGCGTGATAGATATGATGAACATGAATATTATACACGAAGCATAAACAAACCTTCGTTCGACAGGAACACGCAGCTTCACGTTCCCGTTTCGAAGTCCACCTGCCCCATTGCCATTGCCGTCTCCATATGGCACCCCTGTCCTGCCTACATAGACCTCCTCCTCATACATCGTACCACTCGCAGCCCCGTGCCCATCGAGGTAAGACGTGATGAGGGACGGATTGGGAACGCTCTCAAGGAGGTGGATGTTCTTATCTTCCTTGGCTGAACGGGAAAACAGTGATTGCCGTGCAGCAGGAGACAGAGGAAGGGGTGGAAAATCAATCAATTCCTGCAAAGCAGATCGCCTCTTTTAGTAATGAGCTCATCCACAAAACGATTAGATGAGAGAATCTATTGCAGAATGTATGGGCGGGCGTATGCTGACAACCCACCTCAAAACTCTGCGCATACCAGTTTTTTACTTTTCGTATGGACGACATGTCACTCAAGTTGTGCGGGAGTTCATCTAGCTCTTTGACACGGTGAGCGAGACGGACAGGTAGCTCATCTAGACATACAAACGGTCACGTGACAGTTAAGTCGACCTATCAATTGGAATGAACGGACCGAGAGTCTGGTTAACGACTCACCGGCTAAGAATTGACTAGCCTTTAGAAGCGTGCCTTGACTGGGATGTTGCCCAAAGCGGACCATTTGTTGGAGGGAGACTGACACATAAGATTGCGTCAGCACGGGAAGCAGGAAGCAAGGATATGGTTGGCGCGTCCAGAAAATGGAAAAGGAGTGTAGATCGAGTCTGCTCCAAGACCTCGCGATTCGAAGGGAAGTTGTAGGCCTTGACAAACATTACCTCATACTCGATGACCCGAACTCCGGAAAATACAAGCAAAGGTCAGGCTGACCCCGAGCCAGCACGGTCAGCTTGGGAGCACGATGTACGAGACGTGCTCCGTAGCATAGGATGCATTTCACGCTAGATATGCGTTCCACTCGCAACAGACAGCAAGAAGTGACAGAGTACACTGCAGACAAGGATGGCCGAAGAATGGAAAAGGAGACTGACCTCCTGTCTGAGGAAAGGATGCGAAATGATGTATTTTGTCCCACAGTGCGGGAGAGATGCGAAATGCGGCACTCATGATGTCTAGTGGGATCGAGCGCTGATGATTCGAGGTTTGGTGAGATGAGGAGGACTAATTATTGAAAGCTATAGGATTCGGGTGTTCGTGACCAGCGTAACATGCGTCTGGAAACCGTCGAGGGCGGGCCAGTTGAAAGGAGAGAGTGGAGAAAGACGATGTCATGGAGTCAAGGCGAGTCACTACCGGATCAACTCCATTCACCAATCACGTGCTTCCCATCAACCCGTCGAGGAATTGACTTTTCCGAACGTCCGGATGAGTCCGAGCAGTCCGAACGTTGCGAATGTGACCAAACAATGTTTGAGCGGAGATTGAACTGTGATAAATTACCTTGACATATTTATCACCCGTGGCTCCATCTATCGTAACCCTAAATCGGAGAGCCTTCACTGCAACCTAAAAGGGATGTGAGTGGCAGTCAGCAATGAACTATGGCAGCACAGCAAAAGAGTGGCGGGAGGCGGCGAGACGGGCGGGGGTTGTGACAATTGTGACACGCGGCTGCGTCGGCAGGATTGGGGTGGAGCCCAAACTTTGTTTGAGTTATGTAAGGAGATGTTCAGATGTTTGGATAGTTCGGACAGCTCGAATGTCCGGAAAAGTCATTTCCGTGACTTTTTGAACCCGTCAGCTTTTGTTCTGCCATGTCAATGTGCAGCGGTTTGACATCGTTAGCACACTTACCTGCCGATTCAACTCGACAGCTGCCAGGAACATCATATTATTTGACGTATTTAAGACTTGGATACCATGTGTATTCCCCCCAGTCCCTCTTGAACTACTACCCAGGCTTTTAGCCACTGAACTTCTCGAGTGTGACTCTTCACCGTGTGACTTGAGCATCTCATTTGAAAGAGCTCGTTACACAATGTCACCGCCAATCATTTCCGGTTCAGCTCGCGTAGCTTTACAGTCGCTCGACCTGGACGAAATCGCATTCCTGCAAGACCTTCCAAAGGCTGAACTACATGCCCATCTTCACGGCTCCATCCCCCTCCACACTTTGCGCCGCCTCGCCGCCAACTTCACTCCCTCGCAAGATATTGAGGCCGAAGTCGCGGCCATCATCACGCGACTCCACTCCGGTATCATTCTCACCGAAGTCTCGGAGTTCTTCTCGCTTTTTCCTGCCATCTACGCCCTCATCGCCACGCCTGCCGCACTGGCTGTAGCTACACGAGATGTGCTAGAAGCTTTCCTGGCTGAACAACCCCCACCCTCTGGTTTCGCTTTCCAGCCTGCAGCGGAATGTAGCTATCTTGAACTCCGCTCAACCCCTCGAAAGACGTCCCATATGACCAGAGAGCAGTACCTCCTCACTGTACTCCACGAAATCCGCGCTTTCCCCGGTCGTGCTGCGCTGATTGTGTCTGTCGATCGTCGAATGCCGGAAGCGGAAATCGAGGAATGCGTTGATCTTGCCATTAAGCTGCACGAACAGGGAGAGCCTATCGTCGGGCTTGATCTGTGTGGTAACCCTCTTGAGGGTAATGTGGATATATTCGAGAAGCATTTTGAACGCGCGCGGGAGGCCGGATTGGGTTCGACTGTCCACATCGCAGAGACGAAACCCACTGAGCACTCCATCGAATCATTCGTCCTCCTCTCCTGGCATCCCGATAGATTAGGTCACGCGACGTTCCTGGAAGAGCCACAGAGAGAAATATTCTTGGCCGATATACCACCCTCAAACATTGAAATGCCTCAGATACCTCCACCAAATGGCCAAGTCCCTGATCCAATACCCCATCATCATAGAATTTTCTATGCGTTGTGGAGGAAGCACCTACTTCTGCTTTCCCGGAGGTACCAGGAAACGGGCTATCACATTAATTCCCAAGATGACGCCGAGGAACACGCGGCACGCGAGGTTGCAAAAGAGATACAGGCCCTTAGGGAATTAGCTGGTGGGCAGTATAAACCATGCATCGAGCTATGCCTCAGTTCGAATTTGTTGTGAGTCGTGCCAGTCGCTTTTCTTAGACTACCAGAGCCGGAGCCTCGCTTTTCCAGGTGTAAAACTGTCACGCGATTAGAAGAACACCATATAAGACACTACCTCGCAAATAACCACCCAATCGTGATATGTGTACGCGTGCTGTCCTGTGATCTTTCGTCAAACCTAAAAGATTTTCACAGACGGACGATATTCTTCCTTTCAGGACAACTCTGCTTGGGGAGTATGCGCTTCTTCTGGCCAAGCCTCCGCATGGATTAGGTCTCAACCGCAGCGAAGTTCGGAAAATAGCAGAGATGGGCATGAATGCTCGTTTCATGAGCGGAAAACAGACATAGCCCTCGGGTCATGCTGCTGAGCACCCTATGTCCTCTCTTGAATGGTTGTTTTGGACGGACACGTGCGAGGTAGCTTGAAAGGAGTAAGAACCTTGCTTGCTACATAGAAGTTGTACAAACGCGGGAAATAAACTGTATAGGTAATCCCAGGTCATGAGCCGATTGTTCACGATAGGCCTGTGTGACACATCCATGAAACGCTTTTACTGCAAGATAACTAACCCGAGTCGACTTTACGAGGGAGTTGCTCGATTCATGAGATAAATAATACTTCCTCAGATGCCACGTCCACCCGTAACTTCGAGGGTATGGCCGCTCACATAAGATGCCAGTGGCGACGCAAGGCTGGAATCGCCCGAGTCAACACTCCATGTTTAGACGCCGTTGATTCAGGACACTTACAAAAGCATCGCCGCGGCAGCTTCGTCCGCTGAAGCTCCTCTGCGGAGTGGAATATCCACATACGCATTGACACTTTCTGCCGCACGTGCCTGTGCACCTGGAATACCGAGTGCGACTTTCTTTCCCTCAATCTCGATCGTCGCCCCGTCTTCTTTCGCCGCTGTCAACCTACGTTCGTTCAGTATACACACTCTCGGACATCGTGACCGGAGGGAAGGTACCTCGTGTGAACGAGGCCGTACGCGACAGTGTTGGCGCGAACACCATAAGGACCCCATTCTTTCGCGATCGTCTTGGTGAGTCCGACCACTGCGGATTTGGCGGCGGCATAGTTCACCTGACCGACATTTCCATGGAGACCCGAGGTCGAGGAGACGTTGATGATAGAACGATTCACTGGCGTTCCGCTCTGCCAAGCCATGGGAAAATATTGATCAAGCCTCCCCGTGATGCTTGTCAAGCCGCGGAAGACGACTGACCTTGACCCGGAAATATGGAGCGGCTGCTCTTACGAGGCGGAAGGGAGCACGCACGTGGATCTTCATGATAACGTCGTAAGCGTCGTCTGGCATGGTGTGAAGCATCTTGTCGTACGTGAAGCCAGCTAAAAGATCGTGAACTTGTCATGAGCATCCCCCTACAAACATCTTGTCGTACCATTGTTGACGATGTGATTGATTTGACCGAAAGCTCTGACGGAAAGGCGGACTATGAAACGCTCCGCGTGTATATCACGACGAGATACACTCACTTGACCGTAGCGTCCACGATCGTCTTGGGGAAATCGTCTGCGCCGACATCACCCGCGACAGCGATCGCTTCTCCGCCCCTTGCTTTGATCTCCTCCACGACTGCAGCGGCCTTGTTCACATCGATACTAGCATGTTACGGGTCAACCATGATACAGCCCGTGCATTCCGACGTAACCCTGGCTCACTCGCTGACGACGACTTTGGCGCCTTCTTTAGCGAAGAGCAGCGCTGCACTCCTACCTATACCCTATTTCGGGCCGAGAAATCGCTCGACGTTGGTTCACTGGCTCGACGCAACTTGTTTGAATTAAACACACCTGTCCGGCCCCTTGGAAGAAAGTTGGTGTCTCAGAGTGCCGAACGTTTCGCCGAGTGGGAAAGTGGATTTGAGCGCACCTGTGATGATGGCGACTTCCCCAGCCAAAAGGCCGCGGCCGTGAGCGTTGGTGATGTGTCCTGAAACCTGTGCTAGACGACTGGCCATTGGGAATGGTTTGGTTTTCAAGGGTGTGTAGATGCCCTGTGAGAGTTATGTGTACTAGCTAGCCTACACGCATATGAATTTGTGGTGGGAAAGTCATGTTGCAAAATCACTTGAAACTTTCGTTTCAATCGGATCGCCGGGACACTTCATACCCGACTGCTGTCTGCAAGTCGTGGAATTAGTCCCTCGAGCAGGGGATTGAGGGGAAGAAAGGACAGCGAGGGCTTGTGATTCAAATCAAGTTGTCCTGAACAAAAATACTACCTGCACTATGATACCTACATGATGCATAGTCGAGATTGAATAATTTTAAAAGAATCGATATATCCATGAAAATTAAATAGCAACGAAAGTTACCCAGTGACCACCTCCAGGACGATCCTCACAGACCCTCGGCGTACTTCGCCATTACCTCTCTGAGATGTGCCTCGTCCCCAATTCGCGGGGTGAAGCAGGCATCAAAGGGTTTAGGATGCGCAATAACGCCGTCGACGAAGCCCTTGTCATCGATGGGCGATTTTGGATCTTGTGTAATACGGAAGGACCACAGGAGAAGAGCCGCATTGATAAAGATGGATCGGTTGGCAATGTGTTGGCCGGGGCAAATTCTACCCAAGCATCCTCGTTAGCCCGCACAACGACAAACGAAGTAGGCTCACCGTCGACCGAATCCGAAACTGGGGAACTTGAGATCATCACGGACTTGTCCGTCGCTGTTCAACCACCTTTGTGGATCGAATTTGTCGGGGTTGGGGTAAACCGCTGGATCACGAGAAATAGCCCTAATCAGCGTGATAAGTAATTTCTCAGACATCGCTTTCAAACGTGGCGCCCACCAATGATTTCCAAAAACAATGGCGCCTTCAGGGATACAGAAGTCCTTCTACGAGGGATTAAGCACTTCTAGTTTGAAATCTACAGTTGCGAACTCACGTAGGGGATGTCCGTTAATGCACGATGAGAAAAGCCTGCAATTGCGTCAAAATCCGTGACACTTAACGAGCTTGAGCAACATACCCAAAGTTGTCACTGGTCTCCAGCGGAGACACTCGAGCATAAACGCCTGAATCTGAGGGAGAGCATCGTAGTCATCGAAAGTAGGAGCTAAGCAAACCCAATCAGTTCAGAGTCAACCCGGTACGTGGAGATGTATACCTCTGTCACGTCCGATAACGTTGTCCAATTCATCCTGCACAATATCCTGAGCCTCAGGGTAGCAAGCGGCAGCCATAACAAGGACCATGATCGCGACAGCAGTCTATTTCCCAGGGTGAGCTAAAACCTTCGATGAACCTGTCTCACATCACATACAGTGTCTGAACCAGCGCCAAAGAGGGAACCGGCAAGGTACGCCATTTCTTCGTATGAAAGTTTGTGCGTGTTTTGGTTCTCGAGGAGATATCTGGCAAAGGAAGGGCCAGCTCCGCCCGAGTTCTGCAAAGGAGTTCATGAGCTACAGATATGGTCACAATGAAGTGCTTGTGACTTACCAGCTCCTCAGCTACACGATTCAATTGATCATGGAAGAGTTTCGATTCCTCCTGGCGCCAAGTCTCGAGGTAGCTTGCGTAGAATGGAACGTACTTCAAGATCGGATACCTCTCGACCAGCATTGCACCAGGGCGCATAAGCATCTGGAAACGCTTCAACATCTTGTGGATCGTGATGATCTCAGGAGCATTCGTTTCCGTAGGGGCAGATTTTCCATAGGTGACACGCAAAATGACAGAAGCAGCGTATCGGTTGGCGTGTGCTTGGTGATGTTTAGGATCATTGAGAATGTCAAGGATGACGTCCCTTGCTGCTTGCATCTGGATTGGCCCATATGACTCAGCAGCCTTCGCTTGGAGATGGGTATGCGCAGCCCTACATACAGGGTATTTCGGTCACTTTTCAAGCCTGGGAAGTAGATAGTGGGAATATGAATTCACCTGCGAAGCTTTCGGAACTGCTCGCCCGCGGGGGCAAGAATCATCCGTAGGCCACGTGACAAGATTTCGCCCGCTGCAACTGCGCGAGGACGGTCAGCCAGTAGACCACCCTCTTTCTCCATGATGTCAACTGATTCCTATAGTTTTGTTTGCATCCAAACACTCAAGTTTTCGCAAGAACGTTCACTCTTACCTGGTGTCGTCCAATGATAATCATGATTTTGGGTCCAACACGCAGCGAGATGACAGGTCCATATTGATTGATCCATGCCGCAAACTGCTGCGATTGACTGTTACAATTGCCATTAGTTAGACTGAGAGCTACCAAAGCCATGTAGTTGTACATACTTTGCTTTGGGAAGGGCGTTCCCGAAAAGCCAGTGTCCAGGAGGACCGGGCGGTAGGGGAAGACGCCGCTTGCTTCTCAACCTCGCACGTACGGCACTGCCAGCGAGAACTAGGGCGGCGAGGGCGGCAAAGGCCTTGAATTGAAAGGCCACGTCAGTCGTCAGTTCAAGCATCCTACGCAAAGAGCGTGGTACAAGGTAGATGAAGGGAAAGAAAGAAACTAAATGGCCTTAAGCGCTCGTATCAGCGAAGCTTAAATGGGCGGGAGGAATTGGGAGAACCAAAAAGGGTCTTGGCTAGACTGGATGCTGACGATGTGACGGTTTATCACCCAGTCGGAAGGGACGCGGACCAAAGCTGTATCCTAAGATTGAGCAAAGGGTCATCGCCTGCCACGCGGTAATGATAGGAGGGAGGCACTGGCAGTGAAGCGCAACCACTTCATTCACTGCATTCGAGGGTAACGCGTCGTTAGAGGCGACAGTGCGGGCCTGTCATTACGTTTGCCAAGCCGGCGAAGGATGAGGCCCGGGTTTTAATGGACCGCGCCCGTTGAGTGATGCGGTAGCACCGTGCGGCGCTGATCGGGTGGATCAAACGCTGTGCCCTTGGTTGATTAGTAGTAAGTACATCGGAGTCAGCTGGCCGAGAGCGCTCCAATTTATAACGCCATCGTTAAGTTGAAGGCATTAGAGTCACTCTCCATTATGTTCAGGCCAGAATGCACAGAAACTGGTTGACACAGATTCCTAGTGGTACAGGACTCAAAATGTAAACTCATCGGATGAACTCGCGAGAAGCTGCATTTATTATAATTATAATCGCCTACCATCTCACAGGGACAAAGATAGACTGGGATTTCCATACAGCGTTGATGATGGTTTTCTTTCAGTATCCGTCTGAAAGCCTTTGAGACTTGCAAAAATGCAATAGTCAGCTAGCTGTCTTCATCCACCAGCGATGGACGAATTATTACAGGCTACCATATCAGTTGCCGGTCAAAGCGAATCGATTGCACATGATGTCTCAATTCCGATTAACACGGCCCCCCAACTTAGTGCATGTGCACGTTCCCTACTTCCTCCGGATGCCCCCTAATCTCCACTCTTAAAGACCGATGTTAAGTACAAGTCTTAGCACAGAAAATATCGTACAGTCCAACTTGAGCTCCGGCTATTGGTTCGACTTTAACCGTAATAAATTCCTCGAACCTTATTGAAATGAGTCCAGGGTCCATACTCGTTCGTGAGAACATCAAGAATTGGCACGCCGTCTCAGCTCGGGATTTCTTTCTTGCCAGTTATCCTTCTTGCCATCTTTTTCTTTCCTTTTCTCTCTCGCGAGCCCTCGACGCCGACCGCCTTCCTTTCTTTCTCGTTTCTCTTCTTTCCCTCAGTTTTTTTCTTTCGTTGCTGCGCGATGCAACACAATCCACCTGATTGTGTCTTGACACAGGTCAAGCAGTTCTTGAAGGTTGTTTCAGCTAGAATTCAGTCAAAACGGTGAGTACAATATGTCGTATCATTCACAGACATGCATATTGCCTGGAAGATAGTACCTTTATCCGGATGTTAAGCTCGAAACATTCATTGACGAGACTTCGCAGGCACTACTCCACTCCTGGCCTCCCAGCGACACAGTACCACCACTCTCCCGCGCACGACCTCCCTTACCTTCCACCAGAAATTTGGTTGATGATTCTCCGCGAAGCAACAGCCATGTCTCCAGATCCCCTCGATATCTCTCTTGGACTTTCATTCCTGGAAACCCCTTGCGGCGTTGAAGACTATCACGCGTCCATGCGCATAAAACTCGACTTGGCTTTGGTCAACAAAGCTTGGAACAGATACATTCAGGAATATCTGTTCGAGTTCGTCTGGATAAGCAGAGCAAGTCAGGCCAAAGCGCTCGCTTGGACTTTACTCACCCAGTTCATCGACGGAAAACCATCAAGTGGCCAGTGGATTCGTCGACTACATATGGAGACACCCGCGTTGAAGCGCTGCGCAACCGATGATATCCGCACCATCCTCGATTATGCCCCACATCTAGTCATTTTTTCCGATCATCATGCTGTGCGGTGCACGCGCTACCAGGAGTTCATTGATGTACGATGCTCTCCAGAGCAGATGGTCTCCGCACTCGCCAGTCCCCATAGGAAGCTACGGAAGTTGTCGCTCACAAACTACAGCGATGACCCGTTTCCATACCACATATCCCCGACGCTTAGGCAAACAGCAGCGAATTTAGAGTATCTCGAGCTTTCCTCGTCCAGTATCCCTGCTGTTTCTGGACACAAACTCGCAAAGGCGCTCGTCGTTTCGTTCCCCGTATTGCAGTCGCTCAAACTAACGCTGGACAACACGACTTTCGCAGTTATTGCGAGGTGGAAAATGCCCAGTTTGCGAAACGTATCCGTCGTATCTTCCGATTTCGGTTATGCCGGCCGAGGCTTTGCCCTCTTCTTTGCTGCTCATGGGAAGAAAATTCACCAACTCGAGCTCGGCCACTCCTCTTCCCTTGTCGTTGAGCACCACCTAAACCTCCATCCCCTTCCTATTCAGCAGATTCCCCTTGCAGAATGGTGCCCGAACTTGAAAGAATTCATCTGCTCTGCCGATGCAGAGTGGAATTGGCGAAACCCTGATTGGATTGCACCGCATGTCTTGCTTCCCGCTCATCCTCATCTAGAATTCATCGGCATTCGCGATATCGACAAACGTCTCCTCGATGACGCCGCCTCGTTTCCATCTGACATCGAAGATGATGCCCCATTCTTCCCACTCGCGGAACAAATTTCGTCTCTCCTGTTCAACGATGCGTTCCCTTCTTTGCGATACGTCCGCGATCTTAGTCGCGCCTCACATTCGATGCGCGCTGGTCTTCGTCCCCAGATGAGGATTTTGAAATTCTGGTCGAAAATACTTGCGCGATGTGGAGAGCGACAAGTTTGGCTCGAAGACTTCCGTGGTGTTAACATCACCTCCCGAGATCTTAAGCGCGCGGGACTTGTGGAGATATGAAGCGTCGCTTTCATCTTTGCTGTCGCCCACTGGAATTGTCCTCCTGCCATCGTCTCCATCCGTTTGAACCTGGCTTCAAGGACTCGTCTAAACCATTTATGCATACCACTTTCCATCGTCTTTTCTACATCCCCAGTGTATATTGTCACTCCCATCCCACTGTAGCCATTCGTCATATGCATCTTTCATCTCCATTGTTCCTTTTTCCATTTATCATCGAACGTTATCGTCTTCGACCCGAGCACTGACTTACTACCCATCCACGTTCCATCCCAACCTGGAGCTGCCCTCTCCTTTTTTACCCCATTTTCCAGCTTCTCGTCCCGACATTCTTGGTCGCTCACAGCAACTGCGGATTCCATTTTACTTTCGTGTGGTTGTCGACCTCGGAATTTTTGATCATTCGCCTTCGATTTATTTTGTCCTCGTTGGTTTTAGTTTCGAGGAGCATCATATCTCCATCGAGGTGGAGCTACCAGATGTTTCAATACTACCAGACAGGTTTAGCACGTCACTTTCCTCTGCAACTATCGAGTTAAATCATCGATTTAAATGATGGTTCACTGGTACTGTCTTTCCTATTATGTACATCCGCCTGGACTGTTGCATACAGTATCATACCAAGTTGACTACTGCCCCATCAAACTGCTTGATAAGCAATCTAACATTTCATTCACATTTACCGGATACGACGCCATGGTACGTTCTGCCAGAAGCCCCACAGGGGCATTGCACGCTAATTACGAATTGGCTAGGACGCAGACATTGAACACCTCGTCCTTTCGGGAAAACTCTTTGGGACAGATGCAGGCTCCTCTTCACCCGAACGCACCCCTTCGCCCTCTCTTTCGTTCGAATCCACTGACCTTGGCGATGGAAAACCTGGACACAATGGTACAGATACCGACGCCATATACGAGTCGATAGGCATGGGTCCCGGCAGGACGGGTGTAAAAGGTGTCATTCGCGACCAGCATGAAGCGCAGACGATCCAGGCCGCAAAGAGAGAAAAGGAGATCGAGGCCTTGAGGAAGCGTATGGAACGTGGAAATCTAGGCGGGAAGACGTTTTTAGAGGAGGAGCGAGGGAAGGGAGTGCTGGAAGATTGGGAGGAGGGCGATATCGAGGACTATCTCGCACGGCGTGTACGGAAGGACGTCCTGGGACGTCCAAAGGAGGGTCCGTTTGGCCATTTGAGGGAGGTGGGCAGGGCGGGTTTCGTTGCTGCAGTCGAGCGTGAGGAGCGTGGGGTTTGGGTGGTCATTCATCTCTATGAATCGGTGAGGTGGTTTTTTGTCGTATGGGTTTCGTGTTTGGAGGCTGATCGGGGTTTGTTGCAAGTCGTTGGACAGGTGCTATACGTTGGACGATACGCTATCCAGGCTTGCGCGCTTGTATCCTCAAACTAAATTCTTGAGGGCTCGTGCTGCTGCCCTTGGGTTCGCTTCGAAAGGCTCATCGTCGAAACGGTATGCATCACGACAAGAAAGGATGCCGGGTAGGTTCACAGACGACGGGGATCCCTACGATGACGACGAAGAAGAAGGAGAAGAAAAGACACCATACTACGATGAAGAAGAGTATCAAGAAGAGGACGTGGACACAGACATGCTGCCTACGCTGTTGGTATACCGTGACGGTGAGCTCGTACACAACTGGGTACGGGTCGACTGGGAAGCCGGAAAAGCTGGTGTCGAAGAGCTACTCTCAAGGTAAATCGTATGACTTACATGTCAGGCGCCATAATCACAGTTTTTCAGGCGGCACGTCATTACTGAAGAGTCCATTTCTGGGAATGGCAATTGTGGGCTACCCTCGGACGAAGAAGACTTGATCTGGAGCGACGAAGAGACAGCTTGGTAGCCACTGGCAACATAGTCTTGAGTCATCATTTTCTCAGCGGATCCTTCCTCCCAGATCTCATGGTATCATATTTCACTGGGCTCTTGGCAATCGGTTAACCCATTGTACGGTAAAGGGCACGGTCTGCCCGCTAGCTGCTGAACTTTGCCCAAATGTCGACGAGTCTTGGGTCGATTTAGTCTAGTTTACGCGATGTTGGCCTTTGTACATTAATCTATCCATCCCCTTCATGACCGCAATCAAGTGATTGGCTTTCCTCGTTTCCTCGGCCGACGGAGATGAAAGTGGCGATGGAGTCGGCGGTGGTTATCAGATAACAACTAAGCGTGTTAGTCACCTGTCTTTCCAAACACTCTTCCTTCTTGGCAGATGCCAGCAGGATACAGACCCGTTCCAACAGATCCCTCAGGTATAATTCTTCCACGTCGTCACACCAATTATCCACTAATGGCCCCCCAAAACACAGAGGAGAGCTGTGACCGCTCACCCCGACGTGATTATCCCACCGAGGACACATTCGAGGACCGAGACACTCCTGTGACAAGCGAACAAGATGCCCATGCCGGCGTCAAAAAGGTTCAGGCCGCTCTGCGCATTTATGGCCGTTACTCTCGCTGGTGTCTCTTCATAGGGTAAGCACACTTTCTCACCACCGTGGAAACCCACTGGTGTCTCCTGCCGTCCCCTTCTTCCCTTCTTTTTAAATACAACTTGGTCTGACTTTGTGCCTTCAACTACCTAGCCTCGCCCTTGCATCGTACATTTACTCTCTCGACGCATCGACCACCTATGCATACCTCACCTTTGCGACCTCTAGCTTCGGAGAGCACAGCCTCATAAGCTCCATTTCGGTTGCGCAGTCGCTAATTGGTGAGTTTCGTGCCCGATAACAGGCTCTCATTGACGTACGACGCCATGCGAGTATAGTAGCTGTAGGAAAGCCAGTTATAGCAAAAGTGGCCGATGTCTCTTCACGTGGCAGGGCATACGTCAGTGTCCGTGAGTACACGTCCCTAAATTCCATAGTCGCTCCTAATCGCGTCACCCAGTATTCTTCTATGTTCTCGGTGGGTGATTTAAATTACTATTGCTAATGGAGAAAGATTGATATTTTGTGTAGGGTATACCGTGATTGCGTCTGCGCCGAACGTAGCCACAATGGCAGGTGGTATCATCCTCTATGCAATGTACTTGTGTATTCTTTCCATGATTCAAATACATGTTGCTGAGCCCCTTCTTTCACAGCGGTTATACGTACGTGATCAGCTTGCTTCTGTGGTTCGAAAACTAATTTATATCGTTAGCGGGTTACAAATTCTCACTCAAATCATGATTGCCGACATAACGACACTTAGATGGCGAGGGCTCGTAGTGTCTCTTGTTTCAGCTCCTTTCCTTGTCAATGCTTTCATTGGCTCTAATATTTCGACCGCCGTCATTGAACACCTAGGTTGGCGATGGGGTTGTAAGCACGTTCATTAACCACATTTGATAGAGTATTCACTCTCGTTTCAGACGGGATGTTTGCTATACTAGTTCCCGTGTCTCTGTCTCCGCTGATCATCACACTTTTGTGGGCCGAGCACAAGACAAAGAAACTTGGACTAGTCGAAAACGATTCCGAAGACGCAATGTATGGAACAACTTCCTCTAATGATACCCTATTACGACGTTTGCGGAGGATGGCTGCACAGCTCGACCTCGTCGGTCTCATACTGCTTGGTACAGCGATATCGCTGATCCTCCTCCCGCTCACCCTGAGTCAGACTGTGGAAGGTCAATGGAAAAATGGTAAATTTAGACAACTTGCTGTGGACTACTGGTCTAAGACGGTTCAGTTTCAGTAATTTTGATGCTCACCGTCGGGGTTGTGTTTCTTTTCGCATTCGCTTATTGGGATCTTCGTATTGCAACGCGGCCAGTCATCGCTCCGCGCTTTTTGAAAAACAGAAGTGTGATATTTGCGGCGTTGATTGGTTTCTTTGATTTCGTAGGTCACTTCCGGTTATCATAATTCGTCTCTCACAAGGCAGTCTAGTTGTCATTTTATCTCACATTTACATATTTATATTCCTTCGTCTTGGTCGTCAAAACATGGTGAGTGTTTCGTGTATTTTGGTTTCACTATGGCTTATTTGAATCATAGGTCACTCATCAATGCAACTTATTTCATGCAAACACAAACTATAGCTTTGACACTCTTTGGTATTCTTGCTGGCATCAGCATGCATCTCATGCACCGGTTCAAAGTGGGTCAATTACCTGTTGTCCCTTACACAGTGCTCACCTTTCACACACCTCTAGTATGTTTTGGTGTTTGGTCTCGTCGTTCGCCTCGCGTCTGTACACCGCGATACCTCTCCATCGTGTGATACTAATATCCAATAAACAGCGGCGTCGCAATGATGATCCATTCCCGAGGTGCTAACGGATCGGATGTCGAACTTGTGTTTACGCAAATATTGCAAGGTTTTGGCGGTGGACTTGCAGCGATCTCTTCCCAAGTCGGCGCTCAAGCCGCGGTGCCACACGCCGACGTGGCGATCACCACCGCCCTCGTCTTGCTTTTCACTGAAATCGGAGGTGCTGTGGGTAATGCATGCGGTAAGTGTCACCGTCTTCCAAAAGTTCCGTATATCTGATAAAAAGCTTCGTTTTGACTAAAAGCCGGTGCGATCTGGTCGAACACGATGCCTGGCAATCTGAAAAAGTACTTGCCGTGGTTGACGGATGCACAACGCGCCGAGTTGTACGGCAGCATCACGTCCGTCATTGCTTCCCCGCGGGGTGATCCGGTCCGGGAGGGTGTGATTCAAGGTGGGTGCGATCTCTCGTCGGGAATTTGAATAAGATGGGTTGACGGGCTCCCCCCTCCCCAGCCTACGATGACACGATGAAGGTGATGATCCTATGTGCGATCGGGTTGAGCGTCATACCTGTCCTCTGTGCGGTCGGCATGCCGGACTGGCACCTCGGAGACGCGCAGAACGCAGTCGATTCCGGTCGGGGGTTAACAGGGTCTGAGGAAGACGAAGACGGCGTCGTTGGCGGCGAATCGTGAACTCTGGGGTTTGTCGGTCAGAATCGCAGGTTTTCATCCCCCGCCCACCGCCATTCTCGCAATTTTTTGTTAAGGTGGTTATTTATCTTAGAGAGCATTTAGGAATGCTGGTATCATACTCGGACAGTGTACTTAGACTTTTTGGGTGGATACACCTTGTATATATTCGATGGACTGCTATTCACGAATCTTCTCGATCTCCCCCCCCTTTCATGGGGATTTCATTGGCTGCTGTTGTCTTTGTCCTGCTTACTAGTGTTGGGGTGCTTGTCCCCCAACGAAAGAAAGCTCAGAAGACAGCCTTAGTGTCGTTCAACTTGCGACGTGAAAGCATTTCTCTCCCAAAAACAATATTAGATTCCTGGAGTGATCGTTCAACGAGACAGAAAAAAAAACTACTAGAGGAGTTAAAGAAAGAAAGAAAGAAAAAATTACACACGATACACAAAACAACAAAAAAAGAACAAACGAAAGTCACGACTTCAAAGGTACTAACGTGGACCATCAATCCTCATCGCTCGGATTCGTCAGGTACTCGTCGTCATCGCTTAATACTTGCTTGCGTCCCGCACTCCGCGCCCTTCCCCGCTGTGGATGCTCGTCGTCGTCCATCGGCGTCAGCGCAGAGTCGTACGACCCAGATGCTGATGGTGCGGATTGGCTCGGGAGTGGTGCGGCGCCTGGAAGATCAGTTCCGGCCGTGACTTTGGTGAGCGTGGCATCAAAGACTTTCTCCATCTCCTCGGCATCGATGTAGACCCAGGACCCTTCTTGGTTGTACGTCCGGGCATTGTCGAACATGAGTTTCCAGTCTTCTCTGTATTGTGGGATACTCTTGTAATATCCACCAGTGACACGTTTGCGGATGGAAGAGAGGGCGATAGGTTGCGTGATGAGTTGGTAATAGTCAGGGTAGTCCTGATAGAGTCGAGTGATTACCTTAGCCCGTGTGTTAAGGAGGAACCGCACGTACCCTTTTATCCGGGAGCTCACGGAATAGTTCACATCGCTTTCGTCCATCCGTGTCCTCGCAGGCGAGAACCGCTTTATGGACCTCATTGAAGGCTTTCTTCATCCTCTCTTTCATGGCGGGAGAAACATCTTGCACCTTTGTCTTGCGTCGTTTCTTTGTGACGAGAAATGTCAGTACTGACACAGAAAAGCGTGCATGTGACAACATACCGAGTCCCGATCTTCCTCGTCTTCTTCGTTGACCGAAGGTGTCACAGACATCGACTTCATCCCGCGTTTCCGCTTGCCAGCAGCAGCCGGGGTCTCGTAGTCAGCCATCTTAGTCTTGCCCTTCCTTGCTTTCCTGCCACGACCATCCGTCTCGCTAGCAGGCGTACTTCTGCCAGGTGTTTCGATCTCTTTCGACAGCTTGCTCAATGCCCGCCGCTCCTTCTTCCCTCTTGCCTTATCCGCCAACTCCTGTAAATCTTCGCCGTCCTCGACGGCCATCGCCCATTGTTCATCACTCAAGCCATCATTGTAATTTACCACATTCCTCCGCCGTTGACCGCGACCTTCCAAGACCTCATCCAACTCCTTGGCTTCAAAGGGTTCGTCGACTTGATAACATTCGGGGAGTTCCTCGAGTTGCATGAGCTGTGGGGGAGGCTTGCCGCGGTTCCCAGCAGCACGCCAGGTTTCGAGTGTTTCTCGTTCACGAGCGAGATCCATTTCACGGAAAATTACGGCTTCGTCGTCGTTACGAGCAAGCATCTCATTCAACTCGTCGTCATTCATGTCACCCGCCTCTTCGTTTTCTTCCTCTTGGTCCGCCTCAAGGATGGATCGCTGACGAGGAAAAAGAAACATATAGGGACGATGAAGTGGGAGTATCAGTAGGATGCTTACCAGGAACTCTTCCTGTTCTTCCACCGTCGACTTGTTATCGAAGCGACCAGCTTGGATGACTTTATCGTCGATATCCAGCTTGTATCGCGCACGAGCGTACATTGCCTCTTCCACACTCTTTTCGGTGATGAAACGCAGAATGCGAACAGCCTTTGTCTGACCGATACGGTGGGCACGATCTTGAGCTTGCAAGTCGGCGTGAGGATTCCTAAGATGGACGGTTCATTAGTCCACACCTTCAGTCAACCGCATCCCTGAGACTCACCAATCAGAGTCGAAACTAGAACCCAGAGGGAAGTACAGTGAACATGATACATTGCGAAAACGAACAAGCTACCCACATGACGACCGTATCCGCAGTCTGCAAGTTCAATCCCAACCCACCGGCACGCGTTGACAAGATGAACACCTTGTACTCCGAGCGCTCTGCGTTGAACATTGCCACATGCCCGGCGCGCTCCTCTGTCTTCGTACCACCGTCGAGCCGAAGGTATTTCCAACCCATCATCTTGAGGAAGTCTTCCATAATGTCCATAACCTTGGTCATTTGGAAGAAGATAAGTACCTGTGGATTCGTACATCATCAGTGGATTCTCTGGGGCCAGGCAAGAGAAATTTTACTCTGTGGCCCGTGGTAAAGAATTTGGGGAGGATGCGAGAGAGTAGTTCGAGTTTTCCAGAGGAACGAATGAGTTTGTCGTCGATGAGACCACTTGGGTTGACCTTGTCCTCGACGCTCTCGAACAAGAAGGGGTGCTGACAGATTTTTCGGAGTTGCATAAGTTCATTGCTCAACCCTTTGACACCTCCAGATTTCCTGTCATTGCCAGCGAGGTGAGCATGATAGCCTCGACCGGATACAAGACAAACACAAATATGTACCCTTTTGAGTCCTTCCCATCGGCAATCATCTTGTACTTCTTCATCTGCCTGTACAGCTGAGATTGCAAAGCGCTCATTCGTACTTTGATGACCTTTTCGACCTTGTCGGGCAATTCGCTCTCGACATCCTTCTTCAATCTTCTCAAAAGGAATGGACGAAGGACCTTATGCAGGCGACGGATAATCAGGAGTGCCTCTTCTTCGTTCAGCTCGATCTTGTCCCCGGTGCCAGAGTTGGCGAATGGTGTGTTGAACCATTCATCGAACGACTTGACCGAGTTGAAGATCTTTGGGAGAACGAAGTTGAGCAGGGACCACAGTTCAGGGAGGTTGTTTTGAAGAGGGGTACCGGTAAGAATGAGACGGAAGCGGGAGTGATAGTATTGGGTGAGCGTTTGAACCAATTTACTCTGCGTGTTCTTCATGCGGTGACCCTCGTCTAGGTGTAGCGTTAGCGATCACACTGCCCAACAATTACCGGGGTATACACAGTATACTCACCCACGATCATGTGAACCCATTTGATCTTGCAGAGGATCGGACGGTCCTTGATGATATACTCATAGGTCGTCAGCAGGACTTGGAATTGACCCATGCGCAGCTCTGCTTGTAGATTTCGACGCTGCGTGGGATTGCCCTTGTAGGAGATTGCTTTCACCGCCGGAGCCCACTTGGCGAATTCACCGGACCAGTTTGTCATGGTACTCAGTGGAACAATAACGAGGTAAGGCCCACGCTGCTTCTTTACCTCGATGAGGAACGAGACGAGGGAGATCGTCTGGATCGTCTTTCCGAGACCCTGATATGGTAGATGAGCACGCATATAGGCATCATATAAAGCAAAACGCTCGCCATTTCGTCTGCCAGAATACCGTTGAGTTTGTTATTGTACAAGCTCACCATCCATTGCAACCCCTTGAGCTGGTAATCCTTGAGTGTACCACCAACAAGGAGGGAAGGTTGTTTGGTGATCCTCTCGGATATCCGATGGGCGACGGCGTAGTAATCCACCCTGGTCTTATCTTCCACGGATTCTTCCAGTACCTGTGCACCAAACGTAGCCTCGTTCGTCGGGCCATCTTCTGTTTCAAAGTCCACGGGGCCGTATTCACTCTGTTGTGCCATGACAGCCTGCGCGAGGGAATCGAGATACGCATCGGTTTGTCGAATGAGATGGGTGATACGAGTATCTTTGGCGGTATCAATGAGTTTCATATACGCCTCTTCATCGTCAGCTTTGAGCGCCTTCAAACGTTCCTTGGAGATACGTTCAATGCGTTTCTGCTCCTCCTTTTCGGTAAACGCGTGGAAGTTGACAACGGCTCTTCCGAGACGCGTGACACGATCCTGAGCCTGTCGGCACACCGAGATGACCTCCCTTCCATGAGCACAAATAACACCAAGCTGTTCGACATGCTTGTGCTTTGCTCGTCTCTCACGGTCGACGCGTTGTCGACGTTCGGCGTGCTCCGTCATGCGTGCATCGCGAATAGTAGGCTTGCGTACGCGTCGGAAGTCGGCGCGATTGAGTGGTAGGAGAGTACCTTGAATGAGACGCTCAGCGACGAGAGCGCGCATAGAACGCTGCTTCTCGAGAAGGCGTAGGGACTTGAGCTCGATCATAGCACGGAGTTTTCCGTGTGCATTAGGAGCAGGGTGGGTGTGAACGAGGGTACTCTGAGGGTCGCTGACACCATTGGAGGCGTCGATGGGTTGCTTGTCTGTCGGTAGTCCAAGAATATCATCCGCAAGACTATCAAAGCCGCCATCACCCATCATGGCGTCCACACCTTCGAGTTCGCGGATCCGCTGAGAAATGCGCACTTCAATGAAGCGGTCCCTTTCATTGACGATCTGGTGGACATCGAGACCGGGTGGCATGAACGAGGGGATAAGAAGCCGTTGAAGGCGAGTTGCGAACATGGTTGGGTCGACATCGGCGGGACGGGTGAGGTGGGTGAATGGGAGACGGAACGCATTATAAGGATAAATCCCCGAGCTTGTGTCGTCTTCAAGGAAAGGACCCTTTGGCAGGTCAGCGGGAGAAATGTTGGGATGGGAAGCTGCGGGTGGTTCTTCTTCCTGGACTGGCGGTTCGGTGGTGGAGCTTTGAGAGGGAGGTGCAGGCGAGGCAGAGGGGAAGGTGGGAGGAGCGACACCTTTCTGCATCTTTACAGCGGCATCGACGATCCTAGCGCCAACATCGGCGGGTGCTAAAGCCTTGTCGAGATCGGCTGCGACGGAATTGTGCGGTTTGATGGACTGTTGTAGATGCTCTGGGAGGGGAGTTCCACGAGAGATGAGTTTGAAGGCCATGATTTGGGCGCGGAGGGCATTTATTTGGTCTGGAGTGAACGAGACGGGGGTGGAGGGGGGGAGAGGTGCGGGGGGCACCGGACCGGATGTGACTG
>JBBPQP010000287.1:0-31774 GCA_038092555.1 Boletus subgraveolens | reverse complement strand
AATTCAACTCTAGGAACCCACGGGCACGGGAATATTTGCATACCGATCATCTTCGCGCGACGGTGACCTTTGAGTTGCACACCATTTTCCATGCAGAGTCATCGACGGTCCAAACTGTTGTTGTAAACGCGCTAATCGCATGGTAATGTGACTCGATTTTGAGATCGGCAAGCAAATCCAATCTACTGTTCTTTTCCGTGGACCTTGGCATCTTTCTCCCTTGTCGCATCAGTTGTGTCGACGGGAGAGTTGCCATCGCGGCGGACATGATCCAGCGCTGCATCGTCCGCAAGAACAAGATTCTCTACAAACGTTTCCCGTGGAGGGAATAGAACAGAAGTGACATAGTATACCGTAGAGGCGACCACAAACTTGCAAGCGATTAGAAGCGAAATAGATTATGGGTATCGGGAACTTACCCCATAGATCCAGGCTATGTCAAACAGACGAGTTGCATAGCCTACGTTGACAGCTGGGTCGACAGATTTGATAAGACCGGGAAAAGTAGGTCCCACAGTTACAAGCATGGCTAGAATGGCTCGCCAGTTCTTTGTGATGTCGGCTATTGCGCAACGCGAGAAAGGAAATCCGAAGACTCACGAATCCTCCGATGTAGCGGTATCGACCATTTGGATCGTACATGGAAGGAACATCAACTTTTCCCTTATGGATTAGCCAGAACTGTAAGGGGGACGATCAAGTGAATGGAGATCGATCATAAATGGAAGCGCACGTCGGTGACCATGATCCCTGCGAACGGTCCCAAGAAAATGGTGTATCCATTCATGAAGTTCAGGAACCCTTGAGCGCTTAAAATCCCAACGTGGTAAGTGCGGGCCCGAGTCTGTGTTGTCTGGAAAGTTACAAGCGTTGCAGGCTTACTTGGCTAGGATTTCCCAAGGGACAAAGGCCCAGCCACCGATGAAAGCACATATGATTTGACCACGTCTGATATTGATGTACTGGTCATCCGGTCAGCATCCTTGGAATGGACCGTCCGTTAAACGATACCTTTGGAAATAATGCTGTCATGTCATTTCCAGCGCCGAAAGTGTTGGCACTAATGTTCGATCCAATGGTTGCAAGTAAAAAAGAAATGGAAACAAAGAAAGCAGCAGCACGATTGTCCCATTTGTCGACAAGAAGCATGGGATCCCAGAGTACTTCTCCGTAAAGCTGTATTCCGGCGCTCGTGACCACGATACCAGCGAAACTACAGAGTATGAATACTACGGGTATAATCAGGGGTTGCACGAGTTGACTAGAGGAGAACCCGTGAGTATTGCATCGTATACCTTGACAACACTACTTACGCTCTCTCGTTTTTCGCATACCGCTAGAACTCCAATAAGCTATATGTGATACAAAGAAAGATGAAGACCTCATAGTGAAATCGGGGATATTGATAGACAAAGGAGCATATGCGCCCAGCGCACTGTTCAACGCGCTCAACCAACTCCAGGAAAACTGTGTCCCAGTTATAGCTGCGTGCTCGGCGAAAAGCCCATTAGATGGTGGTACCCGAATAAACGCCCAGATGACCATGGCTAGCCATGTTATCGGAACTATCACGCTCTTGAGCAAGAATAGCCATCTCATTTCCTGTGGTGAGAGCAGCATGAAGGGGAACTGGATAAGCCAATAGATGAAGTAGCATAGAAGACCTGAACTCGTGATGCTCGCACGGGGAGGGAGATGGTTCGGCATCCTCGCGATCGAGGGCCATATGGCTTTAATCATCTTGTTTCAAGTTTAGAAGAATGACGCAGTGCAACAACAATCCAAGGTCTCACCTGATACACGCATTGTGACCCATTATACGACTGACGGTTGACGGTTGGCCAACTGGGCAATGTAACAATGCAACAGATAGCTTACCTGAATACCAAACCAAAACATGGCCAGGATAATACGGCTGAAAACGGTGAAGTAACTAAACCAGAAGCCGAATGAAGATCTGTTCAAGACAGGAAACGCGACATGGAGACGAGCACCGATAGTTCCGTTGAGTACCATGATCACAGAGATGATACAATAACCGGCAGCAATGCATGGGAGAGCTTGGTGCCTTTGATGATGTCAACACTTGCACTAGTGGGCAAACGGAGTGACGCGCACCAAGACAGACCGACTGCAAGCATGGAGCTCGCAAGCTCCCATACTGGGATTGTGGCAGCATCGGATATCCAATAAGTAATCTAAGTGGTGTCATGATGATGGATATGGATAACTGGTTGGGAGCTGACGCACGTAGCTCCAAGTGCTGGCGCGCTGGGTAACAAATGGCCACCAAGCGTCAAATTGGCAGGGTTAGTACTCACGTCCATGTTCTGAGGTGGGGAGGAACAGGATCCATGTCTTTGTTGCTCCAGCCATCTGCGGCGAACGTTGTCTTTTCTGACTCGAGGGCCCAACTGGACGGTTGAAAAAGGACCTGGAAGCTAGTAGAAAGAGGCTCCATGCCGTGTCGGTATACACACTTACTAACCGATATATTATCGATTTATCCGAAGCGTCGATTAGATAATTTAGATTAGATCAAACTGTAGTATTATTGATCACGTGCTCTCTCGCCTGAGCCAGTCCAAGTTGAAAGCCTGGATACATCAGAGACTGCCGCCGCCGTCCCCCGCAGCCCGCTCGCCCAGTCACTTACACCATCTTTTGCTTAGACAGGTCAAATGGCCGATGCATTCGATGTCATTCCTTTCGAGGTGTGTACTCCCAGCCCGAGTCATCTCCAGCGTGCTCATGCCCCCGTACCCAGGATATCAGGGGGGAGTGGAAGAAATTGGGATCCGGTTCCTTTGGGAACGTCTACAAAGGTCCACCAGTGATGTCTCATATATTCTATTTGATACTCACGGACACCACAGGCTCATATCTGGGTATCGACGTGGCCATCAAGGAGGTACTTCCCTCGAGCAACTATGACGTCGCCAAGTATTTCGAACGGGAGTGGCGGCTCATGAAGTAGCCTCTCCCTCTCACTGTCCCTCCGGGCCTGTTACTCACCCCTCCTCCAGGGAGGCCCGTCACCCAAATGTCGTTTTATACCTCGGGCTTTCTCGGGCACCACAACCCGATGGTCGAATCTTCATTATTTCCGAATACATCGAGAACGGTCAGGTGCATGCAATCGTTCAAAATTTATACTGACCTCTAACCCAGGCAACCTTCGACAATACATCTTCGACAAGAACAAGCCCTTTCCCTGGCGTCTTCGCATGTCCTTTGCAACGGATATCGCCCGCGCCTTGGCCTATCTCCACGCACGTAAATGTATACACCGTGATTTGAAAGGCGAAAACCTGCTTGTCACTGCCAACGGTCGTCTTAAGATCACCGACTTTGGTTTCGCCCGTATCGCGGCTCGGAATGAGGAAGAGAGCAGGAGACTCACATTCTGTGGCACGGACTCGTACATGTCCCCCGAAATCCTCATAGGCCATGAGTTCGACCTTCCAACCGATATCTTTTCTCTTGGCATAATTTTCTGTGAAATAGCGTCTCGACGACTTGCTGATGACCGTCATTTCAAACGCACTGGTCCCACATTTGGGATCGATGTGGATGAGGTACATAAACTAGCAAACACCGGATGCCCGCCTGCTTTCCTTTCTCTTTGTCTGGACTGCTTGGTCGAAGATCCCGCTGCACGCCCAACCACACGCCATATCCTTGAGCGTTTACAGGATATCGAAGCAGAGGTCTTGGCTCGCCCAGAAACAGAGGATCTTCACCTAGGCAGCATAAAGTTCATGACAGGCGGGAAGAGGCCTACGGCACCTCGTATTCCCAGTTTTGGCGTTGGAATCGGGAAGGACATCAGACAATCGACTCCAACGGTGGCAGAGGACATTATGGCGGCTCTATCCAGCGGAGAAGAAGACAGCGATGAAGAGCTTGCGAATGCCGTAGAAGGCCTTAATGTTAGCATGCACCTCAATAGCGATTGGAGTAATGGTGGAGCCACCAACGGTAGGTAATTCAACCCGTGCTGCAAATGCATATCTTGATGCATCCCTCACAGGAAATAGCGAGAACAGCACTTCCCCCCTTCTGAACACCACCTCAAGCACGTACTCGGACTACAGCACAACCGTTGTTCGCGGACATGCGGGCAACGCCACTGAAACCATTCCACCATCCTTATCTTCAATTCTCACGATCCGACCCTGTCCAGATCCGAATGCTACGTCGGACCCTATCACTCCGGGGGCGACATCTTCCACGGACGAGAGCACGACCACTAGCACAGATTCCATTCTTTCGGCCCAAACGTATCGCACCGCTCAATCATCCGTCCCGTCCACCACCAGAGCAACCAAGGGGCATTCTTCCGTTCGGTCTGTCCCTATGTTACACAGATTTACATTAATCAGGCCAGGCGCCAAACGTTCCGGATCAACTTCGCCTGCCCGACATCTCGATGGAGGCTGGAATCCCCTCGAGTTGTTCTTCTCGAGTGCCCTTCTGGTGCAGAAGTGTGACATCTGCGCAAAGAGGATTGGGTGGAAGCCTGTCTTGGAGTGTGACGACTGCGGACTTCGGTGGGTGGTTTCGATGCACTCGGAAGCAAAGGACCATATCTGATGATGCGGTTGGTGCACTCATCGTTCGTTCTTTGTGTCTTCCATCGACAGAGCACACGTCAAATGTGGAGAAGTAGCTCCTCGGGATTGCGGTGTCCGTCCTGTCCGATCTGCACAGCAACACGGGCATGGCCCCCAATCGCCATCGCCGATGTTGAAGGGACGACAAAACCATAATCCAAAGCGACACTCTGTATCTGCCGCTGTGACTCGATGAACGCCGTCGTAGACAGCGACAAGCACGCAAGCAAGGCACCCCTTTCATTGGCCTTTTTTTTGGAATTACAACCTAGTTTTCTCACTCCCGGGACAATTTACGTTTTTTTGAATCCTTCCTCCAGTACCCACTCCCCCCCCCAATCCATCATACCCTCTTGCAACGGACTCTGACCACAATCACTACGAATACCAACCCCTTGTGCGCCTCCCTCCTTACCTGTTCCCTTAGTGTTGTAACGTCCAGTTCAATTCAATATTTTCGTTTTACAGCTCCGTAGAGATGGAAGCCACAATACTTGTTTCAGAAGGCGGTCGCCAGGAAGGTACCAAGGTAATCGAAGTATAGATGGCAATTTGCAATCCAAAAAAAGCCCGAAGTTCAGACAAGAGACACCGCGGCGAACTTCGAACGGCTGACCTACTTACTTTTTTATTGCGAAGTCAGTGATGCGATTATCATAGCCTGCAAGGCTATCACTTACGTGGTGCGTCTCAGAACCTCTCACTATGCCGAACGTGTAATTCTTTCCGCGTGGTATAATGTACGTGACCAAACGTTCGATTAGACTAGAACAGGGGATTGTTATGATGATGCCGTTTCGCCCGCAGCCCTGAGACTCGGACCCTTGTATAAAACGCAGGCAATAATGGGCTTCAAGTTCAACAAAAATGTGTTGTTCTCCCCCTAATATTTTCTTCCTCACTCTCCTTACTCTCGGTTGCGCGATTTGTTACCGTCGTGTCTCACGATCAAGGAACGGGCTTCCGTTGCCCCCGGGTCCGGAGCCCCTCCCCTTTATCGGCAATGTTCTCGATATTGATCCAGAACAACCATGGCTCACATACAGTGTGTGGCGAAAGAAATATGGTGCGCGGGCTTCACGATTACTCCCTCACTAACGCTTAACTCCCATCTTTGACAGGTCCCATCGTATATTGCCGGCTACTTAGCCAGGATGTCGTCGTCATCAATTCAAGTAGAGTCGCGAAACAGTTACTTGACCAACGGTCATCCGCGTACTCTGGACGTCCGTCTACATGCACCAGCAAACTGTAAGTACGAGCATAGTGACGGTTCCGTGCCAACCAACTAACGTAGGATCCCGTCGACAGGCTTGGCATCGACTTTGCTACAGCATTCCTCCCTTGTGGTCCGGAATGGCGGACTCACCGGAGAATGTTCCATCAAGCGATGAAGTTAGAGAACGTTAAATTATACCAGGATCTCTATCGGTCCAAGGCAGTAAAACTGATTCAGAGCCTCCTTGACACACCAGACGATTTCGAGAACCATATCCAATTGTAAGTTGCAGCTCGTTTCCCATCCCTATGTTTTGTTGGTCTTTGTGGTTGGGAGTATTGTTGACGCTGTCTAGATACATCGTATCCATCACTATGGCATATACCTACGGATATGAGACGGATTCTTTGGAGGCACCTCTCGTGAAATCGCTTGTGGAGTTCGTCACCTTACTGAATGATGGGTTAGCTCCTGGGCGAAATGCGATGCTCACGGCTTTTCCTTTCCGTGCGTATATTTCCTTAGGTAGGGGGCCGCAGACGCATGGTAAACTGAAGTGTGATGATGCAGTAGCGAATATCCCAGCTTGGTTTCCTGGGGCAACATTCAAGAGGGATGCGTTAAGGTCTCAGGAGCTAGCCCAGAGATCCTTGGATGCCCCGTTCGAATATGTAAAGAAGAGCATGGTGCGAACAATGAATTTCTAACCTCCTAATATTACTGAGTGACTCCCTGGCCCAGGAGATTGGTTCGTTTGCGAAATCCATGGTTTCGGACTTGTTGGGCAAGTTGGATGGAATAGAACAACGTGCATTTCAAGAAAAGGCGATCAAGGAATGTGCCGCGACCGTTTACATTGGTATGTATGTTTTCTGCGTTTCCAAGACCTTACCGACTGATCTAGCATCTTTTCCGCTTTATCACAGCGGGATATGATTCGGTGAGTCGTACATTGCAAGAGGTTCCCTGTTGTGCGAGCTGAGGACTATGGTTGCAGAGTGCGGCGACCTTGTTCGCGTTCCTGATGGCAATGATGCTTCACCCCGAAGCTCAACGTCGTGCTCAAGCAGAGATTGATTCAGTGCTGTCTGAAAATATTTTCCCAGATTTCAGCCATCGAAAATCATTACCTTATGTTGAGGCCGTTCTACGAGAAACGATGAGGTGGCATAGCGTTTCACCATTGGGTTCGTGGTTAGCCAAAACTGATTTTGGAAATGCTGACCATGTGTGCGATGTAGGGCTGCCTCACATGACTTGCTGTGATGATGTCTTCGAGGGGTATCACATTCCAAAAGGTATGCTGCACGACGTGATCCACGATGCTTCATTTTGACGTGTCGCAGGTGCGATGATCTTCTGCAATATCTGGTCAGTGATGCCATTGACTGTGTCGGACGGATTTAATAAAGTTGCTCAACTGTAGGGAGATTCATCACGACGAGAGCGAGTACCCCGAGCCCTACGTCTTTAATCCGGAGCGGTATCTCAGAGAAGATGGGACTGTCATAGACAGTGACCCTCTCAAGTCGCGTGCGGCCTTTGGGTTCGGACGAAGACACTGCCCAGGAAAGTGGGTCGCGGATTCTGTACTGTGGATGGGAATTGTGAGCATCCTGGCGGTGTTTCGTATTGACAAGGGCAAAGATGGGATGGGGAGGGAGGTTGAGGTTGAGCCCAAATTCACGGCAGGCGTGGTTCGGTAGGTCGCTTCTCCCAGAATGGCCGAACGGGGTTAACACGTTACGCGCGCCTCGTCTTCGCAGCCGTCCACTTCCGTATTCATGCTCGATCGTCTGTAGATCTACATCGAGGGAAGACCTCGTCCGTTCGTTCGGGGAGTGAGGGCTACTGGATGACTAGTACATTACTACAAATTACAATGGATGGATGGTAGCACACTCTATAAGGTTAGCCTGGTTAAGTGGTGTTCGGGGTCTTTGTGGAGAAGATAAATTGCCAACGTAAATGTCGTCTTTGCATCGGGCAGCTCATCGTTCAGACAAGTCATTCGCACACGAATCATACACGACCTTGGCGACAAAAAGGTTCTTCTCTTCATCCACAACGTCGTGTACGCCGCACACGTCCTGGTGAGTTCATCGTCGCACACGCCGTCCAGCTCTTTGATGGCGGTGTCCGGCAGGAGCATCAGACCCTGCCAGTTACATGGCCCGTCCCCAGGCAGACGCAGATGTCAGCCCAAAGTGCAGACAGAGATCGAACACCACTACATTCTCCTCCTTCACCGCAGGGTGGCGCAGACCCAGGGTAGAGACCGTGTCGACTTCTGCATCTCAACCCCAGCCCCAGGTGCTCGCTTTTGATGCCCTTGTCGAAGCCCTATCTCCACCTGCCGTCCCAAGTCTAGCACATGCCCGTGCCTTGGCGGCCGCCATCACTACCCAATCTCCGCTTCCAAATGTTGCGGTTCTGAACCCTCTCCTGGGATCCCTTTGCGGCGTCGATTCACCTCCACAATTACAATGTGCGGGTTATGAGATCATGGCCTCGTATTGGGAGAGATACGAAGCCAAGGTCACTACTTCAGATAGGCTAGCGCACTGCTCTCTCCTTTTACACACGTCATGGTCCCCGGAGATTGGTGACTCACGTCTGCGAGCCCTCCGCGCTCTCACCAAAGAAGGAAGCGAAGCCTTTGGCATCGAAATATCTTTGCTTAATCTCCTCAAAAGCTGGACAGATGGTGCATTTGAGGCGTACCTCTTCAGCGATCCCTCCGACCGGGCTGATCGTGAACGCAGCGTCGAGCTTCTCGCGGCCTTTGTGTCCTCTACCCTTGCACATCCCGAGACCGTCGCACGCGTCTCAGAGGGTGACCTTGCCAGTGTTCTCCAGTTTTATGCATCATTGGTTTCCAAAACGCTTGACCTCCCACTCACCTCCACCCTGGACACCACCTTGGCCACTTCTCCAATTGGGTCGAGTGAGCAGTCTGCTGCTACGAAAGCAGCCTCCAACGGACACAAGAGGCATTCTTCCTCGGTGTCCCTTCGCTCGCTCCCGCCCTCCGCTGTCCACCCTTCTCGACATCCCGCAGAATTGATGACCACTATTTACCTTGATCATCTGCATTCCCAACTGAAATCTCTGGCCCCCAAGATACTCACACTTATCCTTCCTCTCCTGTTCCGAGTTCAGGCTTTCTTTGCCTCTCCATTGCCTCGCTTGTCCGTGATGAATGGCCGCCCCCGCGGACCTGTGGGTCTCGAGGAACGGATACAAAAGATGCTACATTCCCTTTTTTCAGGACCCTATGGTGCATCGTGTATGATGATACTCAAGCGTCATCTATCTCCTACCGATCAGACATTGGACTCTCATAGTCTTGCGACATCCTTCGGAGCCCATCGGACTTTGCGCTTCGACATCCGCCAGGCACTTTGTAGCAAGATGGCGAGAGCGTGTATCGCAAGATTAAGCACGCTCACCTATACATCATCTGGGGCACCCAGCCACATGGAACTTGAAAAGGACTTGATGGAGCGCGCATGGTCAAAGGACGACTTGTCAGGTTGGGATATGTTAAAACTCGGGCGTATGCTGTGCAAGTCCATCGAGGCTTGGGCAAAGCGGGCTATTGCGGGGTCCGATGAGCCCATCCGTGTCGACAGGGATCGTATACTGGACGAAGCCGCGGGTACTTTAAAGGACCTCTTTCAAGAGTTTGATGAGAGGGAGGATGGGGTCGATATGGACGAAGAGGAGGCTAGCATTGCTGGCGAGACCCTAAGTCATTTAGTATCATTTGTTTGTCCACTCAAGTTCGTTCCCTCCTGTTGTCTGGTGGTCGACATACTGATTTTGGGATTGATAGAAATCCAGATGATACACCTATGATCATTCCGCTATTGCAACCCAGTGATGCCCCAACACCGTTCTTGCGAACGTTGACGTCTCTCTTGGCACGCGATCACTCTACTTATATGAATCCTTCGCTCTCTACCACCCTTCTGTCCATCGCTGACCACTTGACTGATACGGACACCGCCAAACTCCCTGCAGTTATGTTTGAACAACATGACTTATCTCCAGCCTCGCCCGACTGGTTGCACAATTGGGAAAGCATCCTGTCGAATGCTACCATCTTTGGCACCACACGCCCCCTAACGAGACTGGAAGTCATGAAAGCGCTCGAAGCGATCTACGACTCTTTGAAAGATATGCACAGTTATAGGATGGATTTGGCAGAGCTTGTGTTCAAGTTCTGTCTGAGAGAGGCGAACGACAGCATGGATACCTCCGCCAACATTGTTATGGGTAGAATTCTCGCTGATGAAGTTGTGTTGCGCGCGGTCAGCCGGCGTGCGCCCTCGGCTGATAATTCATCCAGTTCCTCACCGTATGCGTCGATTGGGGAGATGGTTGAACTGCTCAAGAAGGTGGCCCTGGATAGTGTCGTAGACGATGACGATGACAGTACTTCTACAAACACGTTGGAAACGCCATGTCCCAGTCCTTTTACGCCTTTCTCTGGAGGTACCCCAAACGCTACGTCCCCCGTTCTCTCGCGGAGACAATCAGAGTACCGCACCCTCTCGGTCCGGGATTCGGGACTACCATCTGTCATGTCCTTACTGTCAACCCTTGCAGGGTCACGTTCACAATCCCAACATTCACAGGAGCAGCCCGATAACCCCCCGCCACACCTTGTTTCCTCGCCCCCTCCAGAGCCAACATTTACCCGGGCATCCCTTGCAGTGGTCTCACTAGTTGCGATATTCAGCCAACTCGCATTCACGCCCTATTCATTGACCCAAGAAAATGTCGACTTTGCCACCTCAGTCTTCCTGACCATCGTACAATTGGTAACCGATGCAAAATGCCCACGAGCACGGGTTTTAGCTTTGCAATTCTTGATGCGTCTCCGAGCCGATCGGGATCATCGCGTCTATTTCATCGAAACTCATCACGACTCAGATGGACTCACTGCCAACCTCGCTTCTCTAATTGGACGTGGGCCCGAATCCGTTCATCAAGATGAACGCGGACAATCCGCTGATACCCTCCAAGAGGAGCGGCTTCCTCGTCGCTCAAAAGGTGTACAAGAACGTGATGGCAGGATGGCTTCACGCGGACGAGGTGTCAAGCCCTCGCAGTCAGCGCCAAGCAGAAGTCGTTCAAGAGCCCCCCTACCCGTTTCGCCTCCTCAGCCTACCTTGATCGGTATGAAATGGAGAGATACCCTTTGGTCCGTCCCAGAAACACATCCATTTATCGCGATCGATGCAGATACGCCTAGCGAAGGGATTGTTTCTTACGACCCAGCTCAAGAATCCCCTCGCGTTCTCCCAATCGATGCCTACCTCTTGGGTGTCCTGGGCATACTCGAAAAAGAGAGAAATTGGGAAATCCTCTCCTACGTGTTGTGTCACCTCCCTGTGCAACTGTCCAACAAGCATCTTCTCTGCGGACCAAAATGTCGAGTGCTTATTGCCAGACTGCTAACGGTTATTTGCTCCGGCGTTACCGTTGGCGATCTGGGGTCTTCCATCGATCGATGGCCTGTGGGTCTCAAAGCGCGAGATGCACATGGCCTTGCGTATCATACGCTATCGGTCTTGATAAGCTATCGTCGTTGCTTCGAAGTCCCACTCCGGCATGCCCTTGTGGACGTCCTCAGGGAAGGATTGAATGGCCAACCATCCACCATCATTTGTTGTCTCCACGCGCTCACGCTCTCAGCTTTTGAATTGACGTCCTCCGTCAAACGCAGCCTTCCTCCTCTCCTCGAGAAGCTCTCGCAAATCATGTCCAATCCCGATATGGCTGTCCACATCCTCAGCTTCCTGTCCATCATCGGGTCTATCCCCGAGCTGCATGCGAACCTACGCGAAGATGACTTCAAAATGGTGTTTGGCGTCGCTTTGCAGTATCTTCAACATCACAACCGTCCTGGGACAACGCCTGTCATCTCATGGGCGATGTCGCAGTATGTGCGGATGATCTCGTTCTATGTGGTTTACGTTTGGTTTTTGGCTTTAAGGCTTCCCGATCGGCCGCGACACATTCCATACATCACGAGGCAATTACTATTGGCCAACGAGGAAAGATCCGAGGTCGATGAACCGACAGAGGTGTGTTTTGACTGGCTAGCCCGATACACCTACGCCAGTGCCGACCCTAGGCCTGCACACTCAGTGCTCAGCGAGATCGTCATGAATCCCACCAGCGCGGACCAAAGTTCATCGGAGCAGGCGATCGGCGAAAAATCGTGGTTAATGGGTAATGCGATCGTCACCATCCGTGCACTGGCAAGATTGGGATGGATCGAGGTTATTTCGAGACGTCCGTCCGGGTTCACTAAATTCCTCTGCAAGTTGGAGAACGTGCCGCTTGTTGGGCCTGGGGAGGTTGACCCGGATATGGTGTCCTTGTCTGCGGGTCTGCTTATGGAAAGAGAGGTGACCAAAGCAGAGCAGCCTAATCCCTTGGAGGAGACGACGGAACAGGCGGCCAGTGGTAGTAGTGTGAGGAACTCTCTCTTTAATCTTCGTCGCGGGTTCTGACATGCCTCACGAGCAGGAAACCCAAGACCTTACCCTGACCCCCAATGACGCTCCTTCCCTTCCCGCTCCCGACCCTATTACAGGCTACGTCTGGAGTACGACAGCCCCCTCTCAGCGCCGAAAACAGGTCATGGTAGACCCTTCGTTCCTTCCACTTCAACTCTCTTCTTACCCCAGCGCCCCGACACATCGTCGAATCATTGACGAGTCTGCCCTTCCTGCCCTCTTCCGAAACCTTGATCGCACGCCCGTCATTGACACACACAAAGTCGGTATTATGTATGTCGCCCCTGGCCAGACCCACGAGCTGGAGATTCTCCGTAACACCTACGGCTCGCCTGCCTATACCCGTTTCCTCGAAGGAATTGGGCGTCTCATCAATCTCCGTGGGCAAGTCGACGTCTACGCTGGTGGTCTTAACCCTGACGAAGATGGAGAATATGCTTACGCATGGTGGGACGATATTGGCCAAGTCCTCTTCCATACCGCCACAATGATGCCCAACACAACCGACGACGAGTACTGCGTGAACAAGAAGAGACATATCGGCAACGACTACGTCAGGATAGTGTGGAACGATGGAGGCAGGCCATACAAGTTTGACACGCTCGCAACGCAGTTCCAGTTTTTGAACATCGTCATCGAACCTCATTCGTTGGGAGCGATAGCAGCGTTTTCGAACTTCAGGTACACGGCCGCTACCCCTACGGTGGATCTCAAGCTTTCTCCGTTGCAATCCCCACACCTTATGCCCTCCGGTGTGGGTGCGGGCACGACCACACCTTCGCACGAAGCTGAAAATGAGTACTTCAAGGTGACTGTCCAGCGGGCGAGGGGTATGAAGGATTTTATGCCGATCGGGTGTTTCAAACTCATTAGTGCGGAAAAACTTCCACTTCTGGTGAGGCAGCTTACGCTGCTGGGTGACTGGTTCGCAAACGTGTTTGAAAGGACGGAGCACGATGAGGTGGAGGTGGAGGTCATCACTAACTGGAGGCAGAGGCTGCAAGTGGTGAAGAGGTTCATGAAGAACGTGGAGGATTCCTCAGTGGGTGGTGGCGGTGTGGGCGGAAGCAGAGAAGGAGGGGAAGGGGTAATCGGGCAGGAAGGGTCGAGGAACTTTACGACGGCTTACTGAGCAGGATCTAGTCAGTCCCCGTGGTTGGCAGAAAGCGGGCCCAGGTCCTGCCTTTTCCATCTTTTCCATTCCATTCTATCGTCATTCGTTTTGGAGTTTTCTTTCCTTCTGTTTTCTTTGCATTAACATCATCAAAATCAAGGGTACGACAATCACACCCGCGAACAATTCATCTCTCTGTTTTTCATCTTGTATCCATGCCACGTCACACACTTACACACCTCCTACGTCTTATCTGTTATGTCAGGATCATTTTGTGTTCTAACGGGCCATTTCGATCGACGCCATGTACGTTTGTTGAGGCTGTTGCTTGTACAGTAGTAGTACCCTCATCTGTATTCCATTGGCAATAATTCCAATGCCGTTGACCTCTTTCAATACCATGTCACAAGGGGGGCTCCAAGGCTTTTCCAGGTGATTGCACCTGTGACACAGAAGGCGGGCCATGTAAATTGCCTTCTCGATCCGAGTAGGCCCGCACTGCAGTAAAATATAACAGTGGCCTTGGTTGTGAGTCAAGACATTGACTGGTGCTGGGGGAAATTCGAGTTGTGTCAGTGACAGCCCATAGAGCGTGGTCCAGTTCTGTTTGTCCGCTCGTCTCAGTGTTTCCCGCCGTTGGCCACGGCTGGCTTCCAGAGGAGTGTCATTTTTGACATTGCCTGTGAAAAGCCCAGGCCCAGGCCCAACCCCAACTAGGTCCAGCTGTGGTGGGCCTGGGCCTTCGGGTTTGAGAAGGCCCAGGCCAGGCCCTTAACATCACTTCTAGTAACAATGTTCGAACGTTCCCCTCTAACTCCAGGAAGTTGATGATTCCGGCGCCCGGGATCTTTATTACCGAGGGCGGGAGTAAAAAGAAACGTAACTGTTTTTTGTAACGCGAACAGAACATTTTTGGAGAATTCAATAAAATCATGAAAATATTCTGATTCGGGGAGGATGTATGTATCTGCAGGAATCGAACGGTATGAACTAATAAACCGTATTTTGTTTGAGAAATGGATGAAGCAGGTTTCGAGGCTCCTGAACTTCTATGCGATCTGATTGGCTAGACTATATTGTGGCAGTGCTATAGAGAAACTGACTTTTTCAGCGGAGTAAAACGTTTGAAAGAACCCGTGTTCACTCCTCAGAATGCCACCTCAGTTTCGATTGGTGTGGTAGGTGTATTTAGATTCGTTGTCGTGTATAATCAAATCTATGGCCTGCCTGCGTACTGCAGTGGATCTTCGATAGATATGATGTAGTAGCCGTCTTGGACTCTTGGACTCAGTCCACCTCCATTTATTGACTTTTGATCGCCAGAGAGTCCGAGGCGACAAGGTATGTAACGCACCCCACCTACCCATCCGACTGATCACTCACATTGAGAGCAGTTCAATTCTTGCGGGGTCGACCGCCAAGGTGAGCTAGTACCAACAACCACTATCTGCCCAAACGAGGCATAGGCATCACGCGCCCATCACACGCCCCGTGAGGCTAAAGGGCGACCATCCTTTTCAATCATGTCCTTAGCTTCCGAAGAGGAACTTGAAATAATCAAGGTCCCCGATGAAACTGAAGGCGTGCGTCTGCCGCATGCTTTCAACCTCCCTTTCCTAGAATTGAAGGCCCTTTGGATTGTTGTATGGCAGTGGTGCAACCAACTGGAGGTAGGATTCAAGTTCGGGGTCTTGGCGGGCGCTCGTCTAGTTGGGAACAACGCTGGGTATATCTACCAGGTGATCATGACACGGACTCCGATCACGTCGCTCCGTCCTTTACGGACACTTCGACATTTCTCTAGGTGACCCTTGTACCGCCTTATCTTCGTATCACGTACTTCTCATAGGATGGCCTCCGGATCGTGAGTAACCCAGAGAATGCATTCGAGGGTCGCCTGGTACGTTTCTGACAGAGACCTCAGAGGTGAATAGTGCACGCCGCAACTTCTTGTTTTCGTATAGTCAGGGGCTGAAGACTCGTGCAACCGGGTTACTGGATACCACATCTATTTCTTCTGAATCTTCTGTCCCCACACTGCTGACAGGCATGGGCTATCACTCCAACCGGACGTGGAAAGCTAGTTGCTCCAATTGGGCGCCAGATGGTCTAGTCCCATCGTCTCTGGCCGATATAGGACCACCTTACGAGGTTCCTTACACGCGTTCACAATTCACAGTGCTTTCTTTCCACTTTTCCGGCTCACTGACGCCCATTTCCACCAGGGGTACCATCAATGATTGTACCGTGTCTGATGTGAGTTCTATCATTCGGTACCCGGCTACCGGGATCTCCGTTCGAGCGACTCTCACGTAGAAAGGTATAAAATGTCGATGATATGCGGTTAGTGAACCTCACTCTCAGTTCGCACAACTTCCTTCATCATGTCCTTCACTCAGAAGTCATATGCTCCTCTTGGAGCCAATCTCAACAAGAGCTCAACCCTGTCCGCGTCCACAGAGTATACAACCCGGTCGCTCGTCACCGAGCAGAGAACGAGGAAGATATCCAACTACGGTAACAGACCTATCACCCCTGCGGTGGTGGAACCTCGCACTGTGATTCAAAAGGAAGAGTGGCTCGAAGCTGCTCGCAGAAGTACTGAACACTTCAAAAGACATGGCTCTCCAGTCCCTCTGGTCTGGGTATGGGTTATCTTCATATCATGTGACCCCGAACCCAAGTTTGACGCGAATGTCCAGGTCCTGACTGAGGGTAACGAGATTCCAGGCAATGCCGTTCCTTTCGGGGAAGATCGCAATGGATGCATCACGTACATTGCACGCGCTCTTGTGGAGGGCAGTCTTCGTGAGTAGTTGGTGACTGCATTACGTGACCTGGTGAACTCAAGACCTTGATCCACAGACATCGGTAAAGCGAGTACCCATTTCGCTGGAGCCGTAATTGGATATGCTGGTAAAGAGCATATTGTATGCATCTCTTGTGTCCACCGAGGAACTCGAGCTAATTTGTCACAGATCGCCAACTATGAAGTGCTTGTTTGTGCTTCACAGCTTCGCTGGGGCTTCCCTCCTGCAGAATTCGAAGGCGTTCTTGCTCAGGGCACGGTCGTCCTTGCTCAGCAGCGCGTAACAAGATCATCGAACGGATTAAACCTCCGCAATGGCAGGGTGGACCAGTTCAACACAATCCTCGTCGAGTCTGATATACCGCGATTCCTCCCCGGCGACGTTGATATCCTGTCGGACAGAGAGGCTGGTCTTAGAAAATGGGCGTACGTATTTCTCTAATAGTCCATTTTCGTTCTCTTAATCTGTCACAGTGAGATCAAGACTGTCATCGTCATCGACGATTCGCTGTCTGTAAGTAGATCTTTTGGCAGTTTTAGATGATCTGTTGACTCTGTACTAGATGCAGGAGGGTAACCTTTGGGAACAAGCCCGGGAGGCTCTTGCTGGCATTGTGGACATCGCCAACCAGTACGGATCAAAAGGCGCTGATATTCACTTCATGCATGGGGACGACTATGCTCCGAACATGCAGGTAATCCCCTTCTCTTGCTCCATAAGGACATCGATTGAAATGATCGTCATGTAGTCGAAGGCAGAGGTAAACGCCCTGTTTAACCGAGTCCTCCCTGAAGGTATGTGTCGTTTATATACGTGCACGGTAGTGTGATCCTAACCCACAGTCTAGGCGAAGACACTCCGACTGGTGCGAAGCTCAGCCATATCATCAACCATTACTTGCCTCTTGTGGAGCTAGAACGCTCCACTCATGAGCCGATCACTATCGTGGTGATCACCGATGGTCTTCCAAGTAAGTTGTGGTTTCATACGTGCCTGTTAGTTCTCGCTCACAATTGACAACTTACGTGCGCAGCCGACCAAGCGGATCTCGAGAGGGTGATCGTTGATGCAGCGCATCGTCTCGACCGTAATCAAGTGAAGCATGATATGCTGCGGATTCAGTTCGTACAAATCGGTACAGACCCCGCTGCTTCGGAACTGCTGCACACACTCGACGACCACCTCGTAAACCGTTACAAGATCAGAGTACGTTATTCCATTTGTTGTATGTATGCGATGATTGCTCAACCTTTGGCAGGATATTGTTAACAGCACTCCATACGACGCTGCGTATGGTGCATTTGACACCGAGTACATGCTGAAGATCCTGCTTGGGGGTCTCCACAAGGACTTGGACCGCGTTGGCCCCAACGGCGGACAATCCTCGTTACTCTTCCCTCCGGGCCATTCACGTGCATACGAGAGATCACCCCGCGGTCAGACTGCCAGGCTAGAACCCAGTAGCCCTCGTCTTGCGACCCTGTCGCCAAGGCCTGGCTACTGAACTGCGTCGCATCATGCGCGAACCATAATGCCGTGCCCTTGAAATGGTTTTGGCTGTACTAGTGTATCTTGTATCACTTTTTACATGCCTATAAATCTCAAAGTTATCTGATCATACAAACACGTAAAATTCTGCGAGGTGTCAATCGTGGTTCCGCGAGAATTTCCTCTGCCATGTCGAGGTCCGCCCTTGTTCGCTAGGAATGACAGGATCTGTTGTATCGGTTGATGAGCTTGGTGACCTGTCGCGGACTCACCGAGCTGTGTCTTTGAGCCTAATAAGGAGTGAGAATATCAAAATCGAATAAAGCCCACCATATATATACCTCGAGTCGGAACGAGATCCACTCCGGGCTGGTGCTCTCTGGGATGGCGAGAGCGTTCTCCAGCCTCGTCCTCTGGACGATTTTTGCCGCGGTTACCTTGATGGGCTTCTTTATAAATCCCGTAGTAGTAGGTTCGGGATGAGTCCCACCGTATTCAAGCTGTTGTACTTGCGAAGAAACACTGCGGCCTTCGTCGTCGTCTCCGCCATCTCTTGTTGAACGAGCACACATTCCGGATTAGGCAATCGAGGAAGACCAGATATCAAAATTCCGTATTCAAGTCCATTTTGCTGTGATCGAAATTATGTACATCTTCGCAATCATGCATGATGGCCCATTGACAGGGCATGCCTGAGGCTCATTTCGGACGTTCATAATCAATCCTCCAAATGAAGAATGATTTGCGTACACGCTCGGGTCACATTGCCGCGATTTTCGTGCGCGTTTCAGGATTGGATGCAATCGTAATATTGGACGCCGGTGAAATGGGGAGGGAGGGTCGCCAGTCACTTAGTTCGTGACAATGAACCGGCGGGTGGCCCGGGGTCCTGGCGGCATACAACATGCACCGCTACCCCGACCGCCGGCCTTCCAGGACCGTTTAGGTGAAATACCAACTTTAGCAATCGAAGGGCGTGGGCTAACTTAGCAGATACCACAACGGGTGCGCTGGGCGCGACTCAACAAAAGGATGGTGACTTAAATTCAGGTGGAGGTGTGGGGAGAAGCAGGATTCTTATCAGTGAGAGCCAATCATCAGTGACCTGTTATGTCGATGAGGTATGGTACCACGGACCAACTGAGCTATGTATGTACTAAGACCCTTTCGGGTTCCCAGAGCGTTTGCTTGTTCCATTCCGGAACTAGCCGTTGTGGATCCTTGTCTTATTCATCCCAAGGTTGGAATTCGATAAGCAATAATCAAACGTGTTTCGTTTGAGAAATAGATGAAGGCCGCCAAGCGAGTTTCGAGGCTTCAAGTTGAACTTCTGCGCGATCTGATTGGCTAGGCTATATAGTGGCAGTGCTATAAAGAAACCGCATTCAAACTTCAAAATTTCACTTCTGCTACCCAGTCAGTGTCCGAGTGTCATGCAGGCGCATTCGTTGTCATGTGTATTCAAAGCCATTGCCTCTCGTGCCCGAGGCCGGCCCAGTGCGTACTGCAGTGGACTTTGCATAGATAGTAGCCGTCTTGGTCTCAGTCCACCTCCAACTATTGACTTTTGATCGCCAGGCAACCCAAGTCTTAGTCGACAGGGTATGTAACGTATCCCATCGACCCATCCGTCCAATCAATCACATTGAGAGTAGTTCAATTCTTGCGGAGCTAAACGCTAATAAGACGAGCTAAGTAGTGCGGTGACTCGGTCACTGATCTGCCGGATTCTGCCCAAACGAGGCATAGGCATCAACCGCACATCACATGCCTAAGGCTAAAGGGTGACCATCCTTGTCTGCGGATCCATTTGCAGATTCAACGTACCATTATCTTTGTCTAACCTGCAGCAAATCGGGTCATGTCATACACTCATGCTCTTAGCTTCCGAAGAGGAACTTGAAAGGATCAAGGTACCCGCTGAAACCGAATGCGCACGTCCATTGCACACTTTCAACCTCCCTTTCCCAGAACTGAAGGCCCATTTAGATCCCTGTATCAGTGCAACCAGCTGGAAGTAAGATTTGGCGTCTACGGTGGCAGCGCTCGTCTAGTTAGGGACAATGCTGGATAGGCGATCATGAGTCATGACATGGACTCCGATAACATCGCTCCATCCTTGATGGTCACTTCAACACTTCTCTACGTGATCCTTGTACCGCCTTGTTTTCCATATCACGTACATAAATTGCCTCTCAAAGGATGCGGCCTCCGCGTGACTAACCCAAAGAATGCCTTCGGGGGTTGTTCGGGGGTCACCTGATATGTTTCCGACAGGGACCTGAGATCTTGAGAGGCGAACAGAACACGCCTCGACCTCTTCTCGTAAATAATTAAGGGCTGAGCGCTGAGCGCCGAAGACTTGTGCAACCGGGTTACCGGACGCCACATATATCGCCCAAAATGGTTGCTTCCTCATTTTCTTCCTCGGTCCCCACCCCATTGACATATTACAGCTCATTCCAGCCAGACGCGGAAGCTTAGCTAGTCGCCCCGATTGGGCGCGAGACTCTCTTGTTTCGTCGTTCCTGGCCGATATAGGACCACCTTACGAGTTTTCTTACACGCGTTCACAACGCAGAGTCCTTGCTTTCCATTTTGCCGGCTCATTAACACCCATTTGCACCAGGGGTACCATCAATGACTGTACCAGGTTTGATCTGAGTTCTACCCTTCGGTATCCGGCTATCGGGGTCACTATTCGGTCCAAGCGGCTCTCACACAGCAAGGTACAAAACATCAAAGGATGCGCGTTAGGTTCCCTCACTCTCAGACCGCACCACCACCGTCATCATGTCCTTCTCGCGCCACTCTGCACACCACAAACATGCTACTTTGGGAGCCAGGATTTCACCCTTGTCCGCGTCCGCAGAGTATACAGTTGTTAGCAGACCTATCACCCCCGCGGTGGTGGAACCTCGCACTGTGATTCAAAAGGAAGAGTGGCTCGAAGCTGCTCGCAGAAGTACTGAACACTTCAAAAGACATGGCTCTCCAGTCCCTCTGGTTTGGGTATGACTTATCTTCGTGTCATGGTGATCTCGAACTCATGTTTGATGCCAATATTCAGGTCCTGACCGAGGGCAACGAGATCCCAGACAATGCCGTTCCTTTCGGGGAAGATCGCAATGGATGCATTACGTACATTGCCCGCGCTCTTTTGGAGGGCGGCCTTCGTGAGTAGCTGGTGACTTCATTATGTGGTTTGTGAACTCAAGACCTTGATCGGTAGACATCGGTAAGGCGAGTACCCAGTTCGCTGGAGCCGTAATTGGATATGCTGGTAAAGAGCACATTGTATGCACCTCTTGTGTCCACCGAGGTACTCGAGCTAAGTTGACCACAGATTGCAAACTATGAAGTACTTGTTTGTGCTTCACAGCTTCACTGGGGCTTCCCTCCTGCAGAACCCGAAGGCGTTCTTTCTCAGGGCACCGTTGTCCTTGCTCAGCAGCGCGTAACAAGACCATCGCCCAGATCAAAAGTCCGCATTGCCGAGGTGGACCAGTTCAACACAACCCTCGTCGAGACTGATATACCGCGATTCATTCCCGGCGACGTTGATATTCTCCCGGACAGAGAGGCTGGTCTTAGAAAATGGGCGTACGTATCTCTCTAATAGTCCATTTTCGCTCTGTTAATCGGTCACAGTGAGATCAAGACTGTCATCGTCATCGACGATTCGCTGTCTGTAAGTAGATCTTTCGGCAGTTTTAGATGATCTGTTGACTCTGTACTAGATGCAGGAGGGTAACCTTTGGGAGCAAGCCCAGAGGGCTCTTGCTGGCATCGTGGACATCGCCAACCAATACGGATCAAAAGGCGCTGATATTCACTTCATGCACGGGGATGACTATGCTCCGAACATGCAGGTAATTATCTTCCCCCGCTCCGCAAGCATATCGATTGCAATAATCGTCATGTAGTCGAAGGCAGAAGTAAACGCGTTGTTTAACCGAGCCCTGCCCGAAGGTATGCGTCGTTTATATACATACACAGTAGTGTGATCCTAACCCACAGTCTAGGCGAAGACACCCCGACTGGTGCGAAGCTCAGCCAGATCCTCCACCATTACCTGCCTCTTGTGGAGCTAGAGCGCTCCACTCATGAGCCGATCACTATCGTGGTGATCACCGATGGTCTTCCAAGTAAGCTACGGTCTCATATGTATCTGTCAATTCTTGCTCACGATTGACAACTTACGTGCGCAGCTGACCAAGCTGATCTTGAGAGAGTGATCGTTGATGCAGCGCATCGTCTTGACCGTAATCAAGTGAAGCACGATATGTTGCGGATTCAATTCGTACAAATCGGTACAGACCCCGCTGCTTCAGAACTCCTGCACACACTCGACGACCACCTCGTTAACCGTTACAAGATCAGGGTACATTGTTCCATTTGTTGCAATTATGTGATGATCGCTCAAATCGTTGGCAGGATATTGTTGACAGCACTCCGTATGACGCTGCGCATGGTGCATTTGACACCGAGTACATGCTGAAGATCCTTCTTGGGGGTCTCCACAAGGACCTAGACCGTGCTGGCCCCAACCGCAGACGATCCTCGTCACTCTTCCGTCCGGACCATTCACGTACATATGAGAGATCGATCCGCGGTCCGACTGCCAGGCTGGGACCCAGTGGTCCTCGTCTTGCGACCCTGTCACCCAGGGCTGGCTACTGATCTGCCTCCCATTGATGCGTGAGCCATAATCATGTTCCCTGGATGGTTTTAGCTGTACTCGTGTATCTTGTGTCACTTTTTACGCGCCTCAAGTCGGAACGAGATCTGTTCCAGGTTGGGATGTCGGGAGTTGGGGCCGACGGACATTAAATTTCTGTATTGAAATCAATTCTAATGGTGTGGTCGGAATTACTCTCCGCAACCATGATGGACCCTTCATAACCAACCCCCCGAAAGGAGAATAATGATCTGTGTATATACCCAGGTCATATCACCCCGATTTTCGTGCGCGTTTCAGGATTGGATGCGATCGTAATATGTAGCGGGCGGTAGGGACACTGGCCCGGGGGGGAGGGTTAGGTCCTAGTTCATGACGAATGGACCGGTGGGTGATCCGGGCCGGCATGCTTAAAGACTGGCTCTCGCCACAAACATGTCGACCGTCGGACGATCTACGGAACATCAGGCTCGTCCTCCCGAGTCTTGCTATGCATCAACCGTTTGTACAATAGGCCAACCTTACATTGTCGAATGAATTAATAGTGACACAACTCCTCTACGGTGGTATCGACGCGTGCTAGATACCAAGTATGTATGTGTACATGAGATTAATGGTCATCCACCGATCGAACGGAATGCCCGAATATCCAAATGATAAAACCAACAGAAACAAATTAGGACATCAGACCTAGTCTGAGGTGAGGTCGATGACGTCGTCGTCTCTACCCTTGTTTCGCTTGGCACGTGCAACGAGCAAAGGAGCGCGTCGCACTGGGCGAGGTGCGACGCGATCTTCATCATTCGTCGAAGCCTTGAGACTCGTGGATGTGGTCCTATCAGATACTTGGCATTCGGCTGACGGTGCGCGCACGTCCATCTTTGAAGCAGGAGCAGGAGCAGGCTTGAACTTGGGCACACGAGCAGGATTAGGAAGTGCAATTCCTGCAGCTGGAACGGCGGGAACGATATCACTCGCGGGAAGAGGGGGAGCGCGAGTGGGAGAGGGCGGCGCAGACAATATCATACCCGTGTCGGCCCATCCATCCGCGTCAAGGTCTGTACACACATCCTGATCCTCGTTTATTTCCGTCTCTCCGCCATCTTCACTGTCATGAATACCGAATCCCGCGTTGCCTTCGTCCTCGGACCCGCTCGAGATGTAAATCGCAGAAGCGTCGCTCAGCCGAGGTTTCCACCCAACATCACCACCTATACGCGTAGATCCAGAATCCAATGGCTGTGGTTGACGACCGTCTGGCGCATTATATCCCTCCTCATCACCTGTCCACAATGCGACATTCTTTGCGCGAGGGGCAGAATGAGGCAACGCCAATGGTGTCGGAGACGGCGCGCGTCCACGTGCACGGGGAACGTGCCTCGGTGACGAGTGTGCCGCCGATTTACGTGGTGACTTGAGTATCCCGTTCCTCTCGTTTCCTGATACGTGTGTGTCCAAATCCGAAGATACATGGCGACGCTGTTTCGTCATTTTGTGTGGTTCAATGCCGGTTTGGGTCTTGGACTTGGTAGGATTGGTTGGGAACCCGCTTGATTGCTTTGATTTCACGGACGTGGCTGGTTCAACTGAGGCATGGACAGGCAATGGTTTGGCAGGCGAAGGGCTTGGTGTTGGAGAACGCGGCGGGGAAGGCCCGCGCGCGGTCGTGAACACATCCACGATTTCGACCACGTCACCATCGTGATTCTTGTCGTCGTGTCTGCTCCCGGCCCTTGAAGCACAGGGAGATACGAGTGAGCCGGATGCAAGTTGCATTGGAAATGGCCGAGGTGCAAGCTGGACAATCATCGCTCTCGCCTTCTTGCCCCTCGACTTTGCAAAACCGCGATGAAACGTCGGTAGCTCGTCTCCTTCGCTCCCTTCCTCCTCTTCTTGGCTCTCTAAGATTGATTGGGGGAGGAGAATATGGGCCAATTTCGATGGTGACCGTTCAATTGGCGTAGGGCCAATCGTGCCTGTACCAACAGGAGCAGAAACAGGGCGGACGGGGGGACAGGAAGCCGTGGGCATGAACGTCGACGAAGTACTCTTCGACCTCGATGTGTTTCCTTTTGCTATGAGGTCGATCACGCCACCCACGGCCCCGCCCGTGCTCTTCTCAGATGCAAATGTCGACAACGTTTTGCCAATACCTACGCTCACACTCTGTATCCGCGTCATCAGTTCCTCGTTCCAATCAAGGTGTCAAGACTGACCACGTTACCATCCCCTACACCAGTTTTACCCCCTACCTCGTCGTACGCAGAGATAGTCGCTGTCGTGCCAGATTGCGGTCGTCGAACGTTGCTCACCTCGATATCCGAATCTGTATCTGAAACGTCGACAAACAAAGGTTTCTTCCTCGCTTGGGGAACTGGTTGAGCTGGCCAGCAGGGTAAACTCGCTGCGTTAGGCTTGGATCCAGATGGTCGAGAGGGTGGTGAGCTTGGGGATGATGATTCTTCCTCATATCTCGAAACGGCTGTGGCCTTTGATTTGTGCTTAGAGGTTGGGTTGGGAGCAGTGGTACTGAATTTGGCCTTCGCACGGAGAAGGTCAAGCGGACGTGACGATTTCGGTAACGAAGGTGGGATAGCAACATCCACAGAGTCCTGCTCTTCTTCCTCTTCGTGTACGCGCTTCGAAGCTACAGGGTTCAGCGTAGATGCCTTGGCCGCAGAGGACCGAGAAGTGGATGGTTTTGACTTGGTCGCTTTCATAGTGTATGGTTTCGTCGTGTTGAAGAACTCTTTCATCGTGTTGGTAGTCGCCGCCTCCCCGTTCGTCGCGTTGGGCTTTCCGCTCGCTTTTGTTGTCGGCTTCGTAGCGTCGGTCCGCCCCGTCTGTGCCTTTGCCTTTCCTTTGCCCTTGGTGTTCTCCTTGACACCCTCCCCATCAGACGAGCATGGACTCTCGCCGGCGCTCAAGTCGATAAACTCGTACGCATCGTCTTGTGCCTCCGATACTTGTTTCGGCTTCCTCCTCCCTCCACCACCACCGATCCTTACAGCCTTGGTCTTTGTTTTTGATCCTACCGCTATCTTGGAAGAGGAAGGCCCGGGCACAGACTCGTCGTCGTCATCGTCCGCAACGTCTTTCACTTTCGTCCTTTTCAACGCCGAATGACCCCCTGTCCTCGCACGCCCACCCCGCCCACCTCTCGTCCCGCGCTTCGCCTTCTTCTCCTCGCGCGACCTCAGCTTTTCTTCATACGCATCCGCTAGGGCAGGCGCCGCTGCCCGTATCATACACGCGGGCAACCACAAACGAAGCGGCGTCGTCGGGTTCTCTCGACGTGCCTTGCGTTTCTTTGTGCCCGACTTGGACGCAGCGACAGCGGCGGTCTCTAGGCGCTCGATGTCGCTTCCGCTCTCGTCTGCGTCTTGGTCGAGCGTGCTACCATCTTCGTCTTCTGGGTCGATGCCGAATAACCCGCCGACGAGGGGAGGTCGGATGCCTTTTACGCCGCTCTCTGCGCGCTCAACGAGCGTGGTGGGGTCAACGAGGACGCGGTATTCGAGTGTGGAATCGGTGGAGACGTGGGTGCGCTGGGAGAGAACCTCCATGAGGAGCGGAGACTGGCCGGAAGCGGACGAAGTTGGTGAGGATGTGCGAGATGAGCTAGGAGATGCGGGGCAAGTGAGCGAAACGAGTGATGAGAGCGTGAAGGGTTCAGATCCAGATGGGTCAGAGGCAGATGTACCCGAAGCTGAGGACTTCTTTGAGGGCGAGGAAAGTGTGAGGCCGGAGAGGATAGAAGAGATTCGTTTTGTGGGTGATGAAGGTCTAACGATGTCATCGTCATCATCGTCCCCGCTGCCAGGGCGGCGTGCACCGTCCAGTGCGGGACGTTGACGTGTATCTTGGTCAACGACAGCCCTACGAACCGCTCTGCAGACAATGCCTGGCCAGAGCACAGTTCTGAATCTGTGCACAATGATATCTTTGACCCCCCACTCAAAATAGAGCTCGCAGAGGGAGGCGATTCTCATTGGATCTGGATCGTTTCTCCACACGCCGATCGGGGTCTTACGGTTCCCCTTTTGAGGCGTGTTTTCGGAAGTGAGGGGGTCTGCATAGGACATGAGGACGGCTAGTGAGGGAAAGTCGTCTGGAAGCGACGCAGCGAGGGAGGGTTTCTTAGAGGGTAGAAGACCGCTTTTGTTGGTCTTGAGTTCATTTTTGATGTCTTGTCTCCATTGATCGAGGAAGGCATCAAGCCTGGCACCTTTACGTTCTTTGATGGCTTTCACGAGAGAGTCACCAAAACCTGCACGGGCAAGACCAGTTGCAAATTTCTGGCCACAACCAGGGAGACCAGCGGGGATATAGTCACCACCTGAGAGAAGGCCGATAAGGATGGTCCCTGGACCAGAGAGGGCAACAGAAGGATCGGAGAGGATGGCATCCGCTGTGTAGGTGACCACATGGTTTCCGTCGTCTTTTCCTTGTGCGTTTTTGACGGGATGAGCGCGGTTACCCGAGAGCGTATTACTCGGGCTGCAACAAGATCAGACAACGCACAGAGAGAGAGAGCGAAAGGACGGACTTTCGAATGACCATGGTGGCACCAAAGAGAAAGTTATCCACGTCGTCACTGAGGACTGCATCGATGACGCCGACTCTGTTGAGATAGGCGAGTTCGGCCTCGGCCTCGCCTGGGGCAACCCACCATTCGAAACCAAACGCGTCGATTATGTTCTTCATACCCTGGGTGAGCCAGTGTGCGTTTCCACCGACGCGCTTCCCGCGTTTGATCGCAGGTCTGTTTGGACCATCGAAGACGAAGAGTGGAAGAATGGGCGATTGGAGTAGACGACAGCAGCGAAAGAAGAGGGTGCGAAGCTCTGGGTTCTCACCCTCCCTGCCATAGGCCGCGTGGAAGAACCAGATAGATGCATCAATGCCGATGCGGAAACCACGCTGATGAGACGGATTGGCGTTGAAGCCGTCCTCGACAGCGAGCTCAGTGAGCGAGCGAACCTGCCCAGCGGGGCGTAGAACCTACAAAGTCGACGTTGGTCAATGAGAATAGTTGCAACCGTTTTTTTGTCACCTCCCACAAGCCAGCGACGCCCATTAAAAACGTTTCTTTTTCTCACAACATCACCCTGTTTCGCGTCCATCAATTTCACGTGACTTTATTACAATAGTCACATGATTGTCACGTGATCAATGTACTACATATAAACCTAGTCTTGTTCACGCAAAATGTATGCCTTCATCATGGAAAGCAGATAACAATCTGTCGCCGACATGTCAGGAACCCTCGTCTCACAAACTCGTCAGAAAAAAACATACTTTAAAAGATCGTCCACCGTCATCTTCGCTGCTCTCTGCTCCGAATACCCTGTCGAGTTCAAGACCTCTTCTACCCTGGCCTTCATACCAACACTATCATCGATCATCTAAACACGGATGAGATCGTCACGCATAGTGCAGCGACTCGACATCGATTACCTTGTTCTGCAACGAACACCACGTCCGCCAGTTCTTTTCCAACATCTCCATCACCCCCTTGGCCATAAACGTCGCATGAACCGTCTTGTTTTTCCGTGAGAACATTATTCGACCGAGCCCGTCAAACTCTTCAAACTTGACCGGCGGTGGTGGATCGAGTGGCGCCATGCGCACCACAGATGACTCCACCAACGGTGCCGGTCGGAAATTGTTCTTCCCGACATGCATCAGTAGGTCTACTTTGGAATAGAGTTGGACGTTCGCAGACAGTCTCGACCATAGCTCTGTACCGGGCTGGGCAACTAATCGAAGGGCGAACTCGCGCTGGAACATGAGGATGGCAACGCGGCATATAGGACGATGAGAAAGCAATCGAAAGACGAGCGGCGACGAGATTTGATAGGGTGTATTGGATATGCAGACATCGAAATAGGGCAGGTCAGCTTTGACAAAGTCGCCAATGATAATGTCGAGTTTTCGTTGTTCAGGCCTGAGATAATATGCGAGTTAGATTCAGCTGCAGAGGAGGACATTAATACACACTTTCCCTGGACACGTTTCGTGACTTCTGCCGCCATTCGAGGGTCCATTTCTACGGCGGTCACATGTTTTGCTTTTTCCAGAATACGGACCGTCAGATTTCCGGTACCAGGACCGACCTCCAGGACTTTGTCCGTGGGACGGAGATTAGCCTGGGGAGGCATCAGCTCAGAAACCATTCGGTGTATGCCAGCGGCGCACCTTGTCTACAATTCTGATGTGACGGGACGAAAAAAAGTGTGTGATCAAGCTGTGGTCCCGGCATAAATCGATGCATACGTTTGCGCGATCTGGGGATTCTTGAGGATATGTTGGCCAAATCGCTCGGTGTTGAAGATCGGGTTTCGAACGCCTGACGAGCTGCCCTCGCCATTGTCGCGATTTTTGGAGGAACCTGCTGCCGCAGATTTTATGGAGGACGGGTGTGTCCTCGAGAAACGTTCTGATGTTGCGCGAGGCATAGCTGGTAGTAGCAAAACTTTTTTTCGAGTGTCAGTAAGAGCTTGCCTTTTACGGTAGGTATTAGGTTTATCTACTCCTCGCCAATGTCGGCCATGAACGTTCTGGACGACTGCCAACGATGTTCAAGAAACCATTGTCGAATATCAAAACTTCAGGTAGGTCCTCATTCATGAAAATGTATAACAGCCACATCAGCTGGACGATCCACAGCACCGCTTCGCAGCTCTGACCGGCGCAAACTGAAGCAGCGCGTCATACAAACGTATGGCATATCCCCTGATCTCGGTGACCTGCTCGTGCCAGACGGACTCATGTCACAAAAGGTTGCAACCTACACCGACGATCCTGGCGTGCGTATCCGCATCACCCCACGTTCGAACGGACACATTGATGCTCATCCTTTCGCGCTCTGACTTAGGTCGTTTATCTGTCGTCCGAGGGCGATCCACTCTGGTTCACCATCGGAAAGGGTGCAGATGATCTTATTCCTACAGGTATCACTCGTTTCTAACGTCATGTCCGGCGTATCGAGCACCCTCTGATGCTCTGTGTCGCTGTACATCCTAGTCTACACGTTATGGAAGAAATATGATCTGCTTCCGTGGATCTCCACACCAGCAGCAGTCATACCTGTCCTCGCGGGGGGTGCCGACCTCATGATCCCTGGTGGTAAGTACATGCCCGCTTTACCCAGCCAGTTTCCAAAGCCGGACCTCACATGATCGATCGTTATTGGCCCATCTACTCAGTCGTTCAGGTATCCAGCTCGACTGTCTCAACGCAACAGCTCGTCAGCGTCGTGCAGCACACAGCTGGATTTACCTCAACGCGTGGGCCTCCACTCGCAGTCGGGCGACTGGCAGTGAACTTGGCCGCGTTGAAGACAGGTACGAAGGGAAAAGCCATTCATGTGTTGCATACCTGGAAAGACCACCTGTTCGATATGGGAAACAAGGGAGATCCTCCGGGCGAAATCGAGGTCAAGGAAGACAGTGGAAAAGACGAGGACGCGCTAAAGTCGGAACCGGATGGCGCTGACGAGTCCGTGCCCGACGATGTGGCCAATGATCCGAACAGGACGAACGGCGCCGCATCCAACGCTGTGCCACCGGCCGAATCGCTGGCGCCCGCTTCTGTTCCCAAAATCTCAACCTCCGCTCCGAGCGTACCGGCGATCTCCAAGGAAGGTGAGATCTATCCGCTCGAAACTATGCCGCAATTGAAACCCCAGCAGAGGTTTCCGACATCTTACGCGTTGCCGTCCTCCAAGCCATCAAGACCACGCGCAATTCCCTTACATCTGCGTCTTTTCCCATTCCGGCGAGCACCTTCTACTCGTCATACATCCTGCCTTTCCGGCCTGCATTCGTTCACAAGTCTTCGTCTGATGAACAATCACAGTCGTCATCCAGTGAAGCGTCGTCCTCGTACCCACAGATCGACATCAAGCACTCCAGCTACAAGTCTCTCCTCGCGTTTTTCAAGCTTCTGGACAAGCAACGGATTTTGTCACTTAAAGACATGAAACCTGAACCGCTCGTGATGAGTGTGTTGGCCACCCACCCTGATGTGGTTGCGCACCATCCATATACATCGCTTCGGGATGTACAGCTCAAGGAAGAGAAGAGAGGGAAACGAGAGGAAGAGGAAAAGTCCAAGGTGCGAGAAATGGAGGTGAAAGAGTTGTGGAAGCCCCATGCTGCCAGTGGATCCGCCAAGTTTTTCTCCGAGGGGGGGTTTGAGTACGTTCTCCCCAATCTCGTCCCTACGAAGACTGGCTGATTCCATTTCGCTTGATGTAATACAGCTCCTCGGCGCTGTACAGTTACTCGGATTTGAAGTCTGCAGTGAACAAGTATGTCGCTGCACGCCAACTCACGAACCCGCGAGACCAGTCGTACGTCAATGTCGGGACAGACGAAGTGCTACTCGCGACGGTATGTGCAAAGGGGGAGGCCCCTGAGAGTGTCGAGTTTCTGAAGCGAGAAGACATTGTACGGAGACTGTCAGAGAAGATGCAAAGCTGGTACGAGGTGCAGGCCGAGGGAAAAGATCCGGTACTCAAGTACGTCGCGTTTTCACTCGTGCATGGTTCCGCAGTGGGGCTCATGTGGTGTTATAGGAAGGGACAATTGAAACCCATTTCGGTCGTGGTCAAGGTTCGACAGGGCAGAAAGGCGAGTACACTGGTGACGGGGTTCGAGCCGTTTTTCCTCGAGGGGGAGGAGATGGCGGACGAGCTTAGACGGTTATGTGCATGTGCAACGTCTGGTACGCGTTCGGTGACCTGTTCTTGTGTGTTTGCAAATGACACGTGCGTTGGCAGCATCTCCTACGCCTGGAAAAGCGTCGGGGCTAGAAGTGCTGGTGCAAGGGAAACAGATCAAGACGGTGACTGAATTCCTGGTCTCGAGGGGAGTTCCGAAGAAGTGGATAGAGTCGGCTGACTCGACGGGAAAGAAGTGATCCATATGGACTGGTAGATAAGAGTTATTCTGGTTCGCGGTACAAATACCAGCCCGGCTAAAGTTGCTATTTGTTTCCGTTTCCTTCCACTGGGGGTCACGATGGATACGACTAGCGCTGTTCTCTTCGCCGTTCCCTACGCCGACGTCGTCGCGCAGTCCGTCCCGTCGTGTCTTGCGAACAGCTTTTATGGCATTTACGGCGAGCAGGCCATCTTCAAACCGAACGCATGTGTGAGCCAGGTCGTCCAAAGCAGGCCTCCCGTGATCGTGCCGTTGCCAGCTGGCGACGAGCAGCTCGTCTGGATCCAGGAATCCGCCGTCGACGCTGCTCTCCAAACGGCCGCGTACGACGCTGAAGTGGAGGACTTCTTCCAATGGCT